>OX422214.1:457675502-457858002 GCA_949130495.1 Sambucus nigra | reverse complement strand
GTTAGAGTCTACGGCATTTACCTCATAATTTAATGATTTCCGCATGTAAGAAGATAAATCCTCGTACCCTTAAAATAATATGCCGCGAAGACTTTTTACTTCCAGGGCTTTAGGACCCAACCCTTGGGATATTTAGCCAATTTTGCTAATCATTTCTATTCAATATTTAATCATATCATTATTCCTGTCGCGACTTCTTAGAGGCCTTTTAGGACCACGTTGGTTGCGACGCCTAACTGTGGACTCTCTGCTTTTCAGGTAATGCTATAACCATATGAACTTTGACGTAGACGAATTTCTAAGAGGCTTTTAGAACAAACATTTTGGACCTATTCTCCTGAACTTCCCTTTATGTTCCCTTTTAAATCAATTGGAAATTGCCAGTTGAGAAATTATCCCAACTTTGTGGTGATAGATTCAGACTCAAATTCTGCGGCTATAAAGGAAAGTCCAATTCTAGTAACCAACCAAACATAGATGAGAATATCGCGATAAGGGGTCCGTCTGAGGTTAGGGATACACCTGCTAATACATCTGGGAGAGCTGAGAGAGCTCCTGCTACACTTAGTATCCGCAACACTATGACCCAAGAATGGGTTGATTAGGTAGCTGAGGCCTTCGATTTCCCTAAGGGTTTGATGTGCTCAGCACCTGCCACGGAACAATGTTCATGCACGGAACTTGCTGATGATGGGGTCTGCTTCTCCTTACACTGGGCTGCAGTTGCCCATCACTGTTCCCATTAAAAGAATTTTCCAAACAATGAGGTTAGCCCCAACCCAATTATATTCCAATGGTTAGAGGTCCATTCTAGAAGCTATTGTACTATGGGAGAATAAATTCAAGAAAGATATTACTCCCGCGGAGTTTTTCCACTTCTACCGCCCCAAGGAAAATTCAGTAAAGTTTGCGGGGTACTATTACTTTTTTGTTCGCTGCAGAGACGAGGCCCTTTACTCTAGGAGGCCTAAACGTGTGAAGAAAAGTAAGGGAAAATATTTTTTCATTTATGAAGAAAGGTGGGAGATCCATCCTGAAGAGACTGAGAGGGAGAGAAGCTTTAGGATGCCGCGGCAATAGGGGTGTCCCTCCAAACTTGGTACTTTTTCAATTATAGTCGCGCCCCCTCTTTAAAGTTGCATATTATTCTCCACACTTTGATTTTGTGCAAACCTTTGTATTTTTCTGTGTACTCAGCTGAAAATTGAGAGAAGATAATGATGCGACCCTTCAATCGGTGATTGTCAGCACTGTGGAGTCATTCAATGGCTCCAAAGACTTCTACCTCATCAACAATATGGTATACCTCCACCGCTACCAAGAGTTTAGGCATAGAGTCATAAAATACTTCCCCGACTCTAAAGAGATAATTCTTCCATGGGGACTTAGTGATAATGAGCATCAATAATGTGTGGCTGAGATCAAGGTCGCAGTAAAAGAAAGATCCTGGTTGAGGGCAGAAGCTGAAGCAGCGGAAGGTGAGGAAGAGACCATGACGGCTGCGAAGGGAGAAGAGGGAGATGAAGTTGAAGATGCTGCATCTTAGGACTGCGTCCCTCTTTATCTTTTGTTATGCAATTTGGAAATGATGCGGCCTTTGTTTGTATAACTTGAATTTTTCTTAGGCTTTATCTTTCAAACACTGCTATATCTTTATATATATTTCTGCTAACTGTACTCTCAAGGTTGCGGCTAGTTTCCTCTAGCATGATAATTTTTTTAACTTCATTTGGACACCTCAATATTTGTATGAATGAATGACTGCTTGATTGAATGAGTTTGCTAGGCTAAAATACTAATTTCAACTAATATACAATTGTTTTGTTCATATGGGTTGCGGCCTATATAGCAAGTTGGTTGCAGCCTATCGTGATTTAGCCTTGGACTTTGTTCTTGTCTTCTCTTCGCAAACTTTATTAGTCTCTTGAGTAGGTCACGACAGTAGACCCAAAAATGCTTGAGGCTTAAATGTTGTAGCTCAGGTGACAATTCCGCGATAGCTCATGCGTTTTTATATATCTGCAACCAGGAGTAAAGTTCGTGGCTTATATAGGTGAACCTTTTCACTTTTCACTTGTATTCTTATATCTTGCCCTGCATGCTTCCAAACTTTGCTCAAATTGGCAATGATCCCCTAAGCTACGGTGCCAACGGAATATGGATTTTTTCTTCTTAAAAATGGACCTCTGTACATATACGGGATATTATCAAGCCTCCCCAGGCTGGGTTATGTTATGAAGCCACCCACAGCTAATATACGGGATACTATGAAGCCTTACTAGGTTGGTTTATGTTATGAATCCACCCACAGCTAATATACGGGATACTATCAAGCCTCTCCAGGCTGGGTTATGTTATGAAACCACCCACAGCTAATATATGGGATACTATCAAGCCTCCCCAGGTTGGATTATGTAATGAAGCCACCCATAGCTAATATATGGGATATTTCAAGCCTCCCCATGCTGGGTTACGTTATTAAGCCACCCACAGCTACTGATATATATAAATCCATCCCTGGCTGGATATTATAAGGCTCCCGGCTTAATAACTCATCTTGAAAGCAAAGAACAGGCACTATAAGCCCCCGTGGCTAATAACGCTTTCTGATAAATGCTCTCTAGAATGCAGCCATAATATGTAGGAATATAGTCTCTGTAAGTGTTGTCGTAGACCAATTCAGATAGTTGCTCTTAATAGTCACTTTTTCCATTTTTAATTGTCACTTGCCTTCGAACAATTGGGTGCCTTGACGGGCGTTGTAGGCCCATTTAGATATTATCATTCCCGGCATAACATATTGTCTCGAATCGAGATATGTTTAAGACAAAATGGTCTTTTATAAGATAACATTTCATGGAAGTGAGAATCAAAATATGGCACTATACATTACACCAAATCTGTCGAATTATCTCGGTCATTGACCCTAACAAGTTCAACTTGCCAAAGTCAATGACCGTGATAATTCTGGGGGTGACAACTTTTGTTGTCATGAACTTGTCATGGTCATTGACCGTGATACGTTCGTTAGAATTTTCATGGTTCTTAACCTTGATAAGTTTTGTCATAATTATGGACTGTGACAAACTCGTGAATTTTAAAAAAATGTCACGATCATTGACCGTGATAATTCTAGGCAGAATTAAAAAAAAAATCTGCTAGGTAGTATGGCCACTGCCACTGCCTAGCAGTATATTTGTACCTGTTATAGCATTGTTGTACCTGTTCAAACATCATATATCCAAATAAAATAGATATAATCCAAATATACATTCAAAATAGAGATAATATGCATAACGATATAATCCAAATATAATTCAAATGTAATAACTTAAAACAATTCAATTCAAATAATGTCACTAGATGTCTGGGGTAAGGTTAGCTCTGAGGAGGTGAGGAGGCCACACGATATACGAATCAACACACCCACCAATATACATCATGCCATATTGTTCGCGCAACCACAAAGGGGAGTTCTCCTTCCCAGGTATCACATGCGTGACGAGCACCTTGGACTCGATGTCTTAAAGCGAATGCCCATGAGCTGGCATACCCTGGATGGTATTCGGGTCCCTCAAGCCCCACCCTATCCGCTGTCCATCAAATATGTAAAGTATAAACATGCTCGGCCAACCATCTGTCGACATCAGTTGATCGAAGGGAGCCAAGTAGGGGAGTGGATCGTCAAAGTCCACACGTGTCGGTGATGAAGCAACGAGGTCCACATCCTCATCATCCTACACCTCCTCCTCCTGCACCTCCTCCTCCACCACCTTCTCCTTCCCTTTCCCCTTATGCTTTTTGTCAAATGAATGCTTCATGAATGAGAAAATATCTTGGATCATCGCCTCTAAATGGGACAACTTTGTGTCATGCGAATCCACCATTCGAGCCAACCCGGTATCGCTCATCTCCAATTCGATGATCCTAGATTTGGCCACCCGCGAGCTCACCCCCCTTTTCCTCCCCTTGCGATCAGCGCCAAGCACTTGGTTGAGTGCGTCTGTGGACAAAGATGCCTTGTCGGCATCAGATTGTGACTCATGCACTTCCTTAAGCTTTACCTGAAACGACAAAAAGCATATGATTAGTAAAATAAGTAAATAAAAAATTATAACATAGTCAACAAAAAGTAAACTTTCGAATTACTTACAATCGTGGTCGCGATGCTCGGGGACACCTCCTTATCCTTCCCCTTTTTCGTCCGAATAGCCACATAAGTATTGAGCCTATGTGGCCTACCCCTAGGGCCACTCCCTGCCCCCTGAAATAAAATAAAGTAAAATTATTATCGGCCCCCCAAAGTAAAATAATGGAGAATAATATATTTTTGTAGTTATAGAAAAATTAAATATTACCATCATCCTATGATCCACCTCGGCGTCCAGCCGGAGTAGTGCACATCCGTCTTTTTTCCCGATTTTCCCACCCCGATTGGCGAGATGCTAATTGTGCCTCCCCGATCTCATTGTTAATGAAATTTTACCATTGTGCCAATGAGATCGGCTCCTTTGGCAGGACGGATTCACCCATTCGGATAAAGAAATCTCGAGTCTTCCCAAAGTAACGGGTCCGCATATTTTTCTTCCATGTCTTGTGTTGCTCCCTCAACTGCTCCAAGACGGAATCGCGTAGCTTTGGATCCAGGCTAAATTGTTCCTGTCCAACAAATACAATGTTAGTTGCGAATAAATATAAATATAAATATAAAATGAAATTGAAATCGAAATCGAAATTGAAATTAAAATATTCATATAAATATAAATACATTACCTGTAGTGCCACCTAAATAGCTAACTTAAGCTCATTTGCCACCTCCCTCCAACTAGTGTACCCCGGGCCGATGGTCGTCTTTACCAGCTCGAGGGATCTCACTAATAGACCCATCTTATTCTCGATGGTCATCCCCAATTTTCCATATTTGGGAAGCCTAGGGGCCGAGGAGCCCTCGTCGCATCCGCTACCATCGACCCCAGACTACATCATCATAATCAGCATCATCATCCTCGCCTTAATACCTGAAGGAGACATTTGCTGTAAAAAAAATGTTGTTATTAATACAAATCAATATGAATTAGAAGAAGACATGAAAATATGTACAATTACTATAAATACAAATTAATTGTTATTGTTTAACACCTCAATTCTGAATTACAAAACAACAGCATCTAGCTCATAATATGTACAATTACTAAAAATCCAAAACAGCCCCACCCCCACCCCTACTGCCCTCACACACGCACACTACACAAGAGTGAAAATGATAAAGTGCAAATCAATTAAAAGCATTAAAAATGCATTGATAAAGTACAAATTGGAATATTTATTACAAATTAAAAAAAAATTCAAATTCGGGTTATCATAAAAAATGGATTGATATTCGATAGGAGCAGCCAAGTCATTTACACTACTATTTAGACGTTTTGGCGCGTGTAGGACAATTGACCACGACTCGTTGTTGATATACTCCGAGAAAACACTTGGTTAACCTTTTGAAATGAACAAACAAACGGCTCATCGCTCACGTGGTCGTTGCTCTTCAATTTGGACAAGTCAACCATGATCAAATTGGTGACAGGATCAACTTTACAAGAATTTTTATCCTCAACTCTTACCCAGTCACAGTAAAATACAACCTCTTTGAAGCTTATATAATCCAATTCAAATATATTTCGAATTACAACATAGTAAGTCATTTCAGCTTCAACGAGATTTTTATCTTTTGTGCTCGCTGAAAGAAAGTAAGAGCCTTGTATGAAATGCCTGAGTTCTGTACATTTGTACTTTTCTCGTACACTTTTACGTCGAATACGTAACCGTTCAATCCATACTTTTTGTACTCTTGTGCCACAAACACGAGCCAGCCTTGATGTCGCATCACCCATCTTTAAGAGCTGAGAATATAGATAAATTAATTAGATTAGTTGTAAAGTTTGAGTGTAATGTAACGTTATATAACAACCATTTTCATTATAATTACCTCTTGTGACAACCACAGCCTAAATTCGTTGTCTGAATTGTACCATTATTTCTCGTCTTTTATTGTTCTCACAGACTTGATATTTTCTTCATTTTGCAAAATTAATCATATATAAAATAATCTAAAATATTCTAAAATAATGTTAAACAATAAAATAATTTAAACTTACTTTTTCCATTCTTCGACATCTTCATTTGTGTCAAATAGATAACGAGCTACTTTTTCATGTTGCAAACTCGTTAATTTCTCTCGTTTTCCTATCACATGACCACCATCATCGATGAACTCATCAGTGTCGTCAATGCTGGTCGAGTCAGGCATATATTCCCGAGTATATATTGATGACTCCACGATGATGTATTCCTCTGCAATTGATCCTGCAATGTATCGCGTATTCTTGACGTAATCTTTAAAAACTTTCATCAATCGTTCAAACGAATACATCCACCGATATCTAACTGGACCACAAAGAAGTGTCTCATTGCATAGGTGTACCAATAAGTGAACACTTATGTCAAAGAATGCTCGGGGAAAGTACTTCTCCAACACACAAACTGCTTCGGTCACCGCTAATTTTGCGGCCACTATGTGTTCTCAATTGACTACCTTCTCACACAAGAGTGAGAAGGTAATACTAATTTACATAATAGCCCTCCGCAAATCCTTGTTCTTGGAGAAACATTGCTTAAATAATAGAGGAAACAATTGCATGATCACATGCCAATCGTGGGACTTACACGTATGTAAATCATGAGTAGCATAATTCACAATCCTTTGCAAGTTGGACGAAAAATTAGATGGGCCCTTCAAATTATATATTGTGTCTAAAAGCACCTTCCTTTCCCCACTCGTCAAAGTAAACGCACTAGGGGGAATTATTGTCCTTCCCCTACTATCTTCTTTCAACCATAGTTGTGGCTTAAGTTTCAACGATTTAAGGTTTTTTCATGCATTTTCTCCATCCTTAGAATGACTCCCCCCAAGGCAAGTACCCATAATATGTTAAGCGAAGTTCTTTTCTGCATGCATCACATCCAATACATGGTGCACCGGGTTATTCTTCCAATAAGGCAAGTCAAATATAATTGACCTCCTAGACCACACCTTTCTTGTCTCATTTTCATTTTTAGTTGCGATCTTCTTATGCTTGACATTCTTAAATTTGCGATTCTTACCTGGCATATTAGGGCCACATTCAAAAGATTTACTTTCAATTTTTGAACCTGAAAGTTGTCTCGGTGGTAGCCTATGTTCAACCCCGTGTGACAACCCGCCTAATAAAATTATAGGTGGCCAACCTAATACTCTAATAATCACAGGAATCATATATGGTTCATTCTCGGCATCACTATCGATTAAAATAATAGTACGAGATAACCACCAATCATTTTAGGAAACGGAATGTCAAATTTAAAATTTTGAAAGCAAAAGAAAAACACTTAGACAGTCCCATTTGCAAAAACGGAGGATACCAAAAATCAACGAATAAAGAACGACAATATGATAAATAATCACCGAATAAGCTGTCGGTGAACAGACCAGTTTAATAAGTTACACCGAGTATTACATTTCAATTATTACAATATAATAAATGAATGCAGTGCTTTGGGAAACATGCCCGAAAAATAAACTAAAAATAACTAGAGTACAATGGAAAGAAGCGTCTAATACAAATGACCTACAACATCTGCAAAATGCTATAGATCCATGACAACCGGAATGGAAATATAAATATGGGTGTCCATGTGGTAGAATAACTGTACAGAAATGAGTATGTGCAGAAACAAAGAAATATAGACGGGTCAGGGCCCGGTTTGATATGATTCCCATGTGACTAAAAGGCATGACAATTAAGTGCATAAATCTCTCGCAATTAACAATATATTTCTCACCTCTCAAATCTAAAAGCAACCTAGCGCAATATCAATAAATGCTCTAGTTAACCCAAGTACTAAGGGCTAACTTTTCGCCAGTCTCAACACTATTCCCTATTCGTGCATGGGGTGTCTCGCCAAGAGAAATCCAATCAAGGAACCCCCCGATACACTACTACTTAGGCAAGGTTGATCATTGAGATCCATTAGACCCTAAGTACAATATTGATGAATATAATCATCTAATTTAATTTCCTTTAACATAGTGCTAAGGGCTAAACTTCTCCCCAGTCTCAACACTATGCCCTATTCGTGCATGGGGTGTCTCGCAAAGAGAAATCCAAACAAGGAACCCCCTGATACACTACTACTTAGGCAAGGTTGATCGTCGAGATCCAAATAGATCCTCAGGACATACTAATATATATACATATATGGAAATCATCTACATCTACTCAAGAAAACATAAATAAATCGATTTACCATCTAAAAGCATAATTCCTATTTCTTTCTTTAGGAATATATATAAGTGGTACAACATTTTATCAAATGTTTACCAATTAATCTCATTTCAACAATTTCTTTACCAATTTTATTTCCTTTCTTCCATCCAGGAAAATACATTTTTAAAGAAATTTTTATTAACATAAAAATGCTTTATCCTTTTTCATAAAATCCCACTTCCCTTCTTCCATCCAGGAAGTGTAATCAAAAGTCATTTTTGTTGTCATAAAAATACTTTTGTATATCATATGCTTCCATCTCCCTTCTTCCATCTGGGAAATGTATCCGAAGCCAAACCATATATCCTGTTTCTCTTCTTCCATCCGAGAAATGTAATGAAATCCAATACATTATCATGGATTTCTTTAACAAAATCTAAGATCGCCCCTCTGGTTTTCCCCACTGGACGCGCCCCTAAATGGCTATCATCTTCCAGGGCCCATCAAACAAGACAACCTGGGAACCTAACAAACGTCGGGAAGTGGCCATATGCCTGCGGGAAAGTCAAGACCACACCCAGAATCTCCTAACCAGTGCAGTATAATAAACGCCCATATGGCCTAGGCACTATATCCACCCTGCATTCATTAGCCAGGGGACTTCACCACACACGCGCAACTTCCCTTATGATAGCGATTTAGAGAGGTGTGTATCCATAAATTAACATTTATGAAAAACATTACTTTTTCCTTTTGAAAACATTCACTTTTACATTTTCAAAAGCATTTGTACTTATTGCTTTTAGTACTACATATTATCATGTGTCTTTCTTATTCTTAATGTCATATTTTATTAATGACCGAAGACCCGACGTGCCATAAATCTCAAACTAGTCTCCAAGAGTTCATACAATTTCATAAACCCTCAAAGTGAGTCTCCCTTAAGGAGTAACTCCCAAAAGTATCATCATTCATATTTTATCTCCAATGTGTTTTTCGGTTAATCTCCTAAATCATACCGACACTAACCTAAGCAACTAGCCCTCGGGGTAAGCCTAAATATCCCACTTAATCTTAGGACATTAGTATACCCAAAACCCACCCTCTAGGACTTTTAATTACTTCCCAAAGGAAGGTCCCTAAACCTTGTAACTAAAAGAAAAAGGTCTAAAAATCAAACTAGGAAAAATCTCACAAAAACAGGGGAACCGAATCGATTCGCTCCTTGGGCCGAATCGATTCGCCCTTGCAAATTGATTCGCCTAAAAGCCGAATCGATTCGGTGAGCGAAACCTGACGTTCTGTAATAGCCGAATTGATTCGGTCCCAATCCGAATCGATTCTGTTTGCCCATACCTGTTTCCTTCCCCTTATCCGAATCGATTCGCCCCTAGGGGCGAATCCATTCAGTCCTGCAAATTGGCCCAGTTAGGACCACGGGTTGTATGAACCCTAAAATCCCAAAAATCCCAAATCTTTGATTTCTCCCAACATCAACCACAATAATTGTTCCCAAATCATTTCTACAAAACATGTAACTAATTATTTCTCCTCAAATCAAATTAAAATACAAGATTAAGGGTTCAATCATCAAAATAAACAAATACCCATAAATGGTTTAAACCTCCAAAAACCTAACTATACATGCAATTTATCACATTAAATCAACATCTAGCAAGTAAGAAACTTGCCTTGAGGTTGTAGTCTCGGATTCTCTTCCGGTGGAACGATTTTTCGGCCTCAAATTTTCCATTTTCTCTCTTTTCTCCCATTTCTCCCAAGCTCTCTCTTCTCTCTCTCTCTCTCTCTCTCTCTCTCTCTCTCTCTCTCTCATTTGGCTTATCTCATAAGATTGAGAAAATAAAAGGGTTGGGAGACTTAACCGGGTCTTAAAATATAAATGCCCCTCTTTTAAGTGTTAATACACCACTAAAATGACTCGTAACCACTTAACTGAGTCATAACACCCCAAAAGTGCCCAAAACTCAAAAATACAACTTTGCACTTATTTCGACTATCTCGACTATTCTAAAAACAACCGCACCCCTATTTTGGCATTCGGAATAATGCGAACTATTTTTGTGTTCCAATTTCATTTTACTTCATTAATTTTACCCAACTTTAAATATAGGTCATAACCGTCGTTTTACGTATAACGACACAATATAACACAATATAATGCTATTTACCTCCTCATAACGGTAAATAGACAAAACATAGTAAATATTATCCCTAGATCTCACGGGAAATAATATTTACTCCAACTTCCCCTATTTTATAAAATTAGCCCTTCAGGCAAAATAATATAAAATAGTCGCTCCAAAAACTTGGGTTGTTACATACTCCCCTCCTTAGAAGGGAATTTTGCCCTCAAAATTTAGGCATACAGCATAACCTGAATCATGTAAAGGGTATACTATACTAAACTATCGTTCTATCATTCTAGCAAACACCTTGGCAGTGCGGTGTCCCCATTGGGCTCAGACTAAGGTCATTTCTATTCGATCTTAGTCCACATCGTTGTGCTCTAACATAGCGCCACATTGTTCCTTGTGAATTATCGATCCTACCTTTTTACTACAGAAGGAAATACCTACACATCTTTGCACAAATTTCTTTTTTTCCCTAATTACGTTGTACCCTTGCCAGGGAATAACTACACTAGGCCACACTCATGGCACCATCCATATATGAAAGACCCGAACTATCGTACGGAAATTGAATCCCAAAATACTACTACTCCCATTTGCATTTCCTTAGCGAAAGGGAATATCCAATTTATAGTCCTTTACGAACTCCAATTTGTTGCTCATAAAAAGACTAGTTTCCTGCCCAGGAAGTAGTGCCTCTATTCCTTTAAGGTGAATACTACCACTACGAACTCTATATAGAGCAGGGAATAATACTTCTCAAAAATTCAAGTTTACGAGATGCATAAACAATGGGTCCATGCTCCCGTATCAATACTTCCCGTTCCTGGCAGAGACTCGTTCGTTAAATCCACGTTCGATCCTAACAATACGAGTGCAGGCGTAAAAGTTAACTCATACTTCAACTCCCCGAAAGATAGGTTACCAACGTAACGCTCTATCTAAGAAAGGCCCCACCTTTTTGCCTAACATTTCCGAATCACTCGAGATCCTATACTTCTTCATTCTAAGGACCTAATCTCGCTTAGAGTTAACCCACAAACCTATTGTGGTCAACTCCCTACCACCTTCCTAAAACAAATATCGCATGCCCTAAGGGCCTTTCGTCCTAAAAACCCTAAAGTCGATTTACACCCTAATCTAGTAGTATAAGTATTATACTAATTATATCCCTAGTGTCCAAGACCTATCCCAACTTCTGACATTCGCTCGGTTTCATGCTTGGGAGGTCTCGCCGAGGTGAAATCCAAATAAGGAACCCTCCCGTTACACTACTACCTCGCATTGTCGATCGTCGAGATGTAACGGTCGAAGACACATGATCGGGATCGCTATAATCCTAACTTGTAACTCTACTAATTCTCTTCTACTTCTAAGTTTACCATATTAATCAACTGAGGCATTTACTTTCTGTAAGATGCCACAAACACTTTATCCCGATATACACATATACACATCTTTATAAATGGACTTCTCATTAAGGAATAATCATAAGTCTCTATTCGACTTTCATATCTTAGTCTTCCCCCACATCGATCAGAGGGAAAACTATCACAGTGCTCATATCTCGTACTTCAACTTAGCCCTTTAATCACTCATTTACGTGATTCTAGGATAAACCATTCCAACCCATCATCTCAACCAACAGAAAGAAAGAAAAGAAAGAAAGAAAAATGCAACATCTCACCACTTCTAACGTCGTTAAGGTTCATGCGCGGAGTGTCTCTCAAAGAGAAATCCAAACAAGGAACCCCTCCGACACAATCCCCTTAACTTGTTGATCATGGAGATAAGGCAACAACATAAACAAACAAAGCATACGAGAAATCAAGCAATCAAATAAAACAAACAAAACAAGAAATGAAAACTACCTACATACCGTAAACCATCTCCATAAAGTCTCAACCTGTATCAAGGAGAGATATTATAGAATAACTAGCTCCTTTCTAGAACTACAAAATAGGATAGCCTCGTAATTTATTTGCTTGCTATCGCCCCAACCAACTAAAAATATCTCTACTCGTATATGACATATAATACAAGTAGCACATACCACACATATCATCACTCGCCCCATAATGAGTGAAAGAAAATATAGAACTTCCCTCTCATGGAAGTCCTATAAGTATACTTACTATTATAATATCGACACTACCATAAGCTCGATATACACACCCGAATCTAGGGTAAATATAATACTACACCATATTATTATAAGGAATACACCACCCTTAACTAAGGTGGGATTCCCGCAAACATACTTGCCAACCTCCTTGGCCACGACTAATGGTTCCAAGACACATTATTCTAGTCTTCCAAACCAAAATACTTCCATCCATTCCCCAACTAGGCATCCGATCCTTGCCGGTTATCTTCAATTGACAAGATCAAAACGAGTAGTTCCCTTAACTTCCTTAGCAAAGAGAACCTTCTATTAGCCTTCTGAGCCTTAGTTCAATGAGTCTTCCCTGGGTGGATGTCCACCAATGGGGTCTCACGAACATTACTAATCTAGAAGTGTTAGCAACACTTACTTATGAGCCTATCGTTTCCCTTGAAAGGCTCCTTCTCCCTTGTACCAACCTTATTTCGGTGCACAGCTTCTTTAACCGTGACACCCTTTATTCACTGTCGGCCTCTAATCGAATCTCGCGTGAATACTTAAGAATCTACTTTCTTATCCTTCCTGACATCCAAGAGAAACTCGCTATTGAAAACATCTAACGAGTTTCTCTATGGGCAAAACCTCCCGTTCCACCAAAATAGGGCGACTACCATATCCGCCATCTCAATCTTACTCCAAAGGGTGAAATATTTTCCTCCAATCTTTGCACCTGGGCACTTCTATACCCTTCTCTAGGCCAAAACTCCGAGGCCTTATGTTCTCACTGAATGAGATTATACTTCCTCTATCCAACCGAACTTCAACATGTAGTCCTTGTCAAGGACTTCTCATCTCCAACTTAATGTCGCTTGGAATCCCAAGCTTAGCACCACTCTCAACTGGCAGCGGTACTCGTAGAACTCTATCTACTGTACTCAATATTCACGGTAGCAATATTAAAATAATGCTACGGAGGGAGCGACCTCTAAAGCGGCCCTCGTCCCAGACTACCACTTACAACTCTTAGTAATCCCATCTCATGACGCCTTCGCAATGGAATCCCTGACGCCCTACGTCTGACGACTTACGAGTCTCACACGACCGCACAAAAGATCTTCGGGTTTCTCACATCGTAGCAGGAGAACGAAATCTCACAAGAGAGATCAACGATCTTAATCTTAGGGATCTATATCAAATCAGAAGTAACCCTGAAAGCGTAATACATCCGCACAGATTCCTAAGGACTCTAGAACCTAATGCTCTGATACCATCTATGACAATCCTCCTACTAAAATAATAGGTGGCCAACCCAATACTCTAATAATCACAGGAATCATAGATGGTTCATTCTCAGCATCACTGTCGATTAAAATAATAGTACGAGATAACCACCAATCATTTTAGGAAATAGACTGTCAAATTTAAAATTTTGAAAGCAAAAGAAAAACACTTAGACAATCCCATTTGCAAAAATGGTGGATACTAAAAATCAACGAATAAAGAACGACAATATGATAAATAATCACCGAATAAGTTGTCGATTAACACACCAATACAATAAGTTACATCGAGTATTACATTTTATTACAGTATAATAAATGAATGCAGTGCTTTGGGCAACACGCCCGGAAAATAAACTAAACATAACTAGAGTACAATGGAAAGAAGTGTCTAATAAAAATAACCTACAACATCCGCAAAATGCAGTAGCTCCATGACAACCGGAATGGAAATGTAAATACGGGTGCACATGCGGTAGAGCATCTGTATGGCAAGGAGTATGTCCAGAAACAAAGAAATATAGAAGGGTCAGGGCCCGGTTTGATATGATTCCCATGTAACTAAAATACATGACAGTTAAGTGCCTAAATCTCTCGCAATTAACAATATATTTCTCACCTCTCAAATCTAAAATCAATATCAATGAATGCTCTAGTTAACCCAAGTACTAAGGGCTAACTTCTCCCCAGTCTCAACACTATGCCCTACTCGTGCGTGGGGTGTCTCGCAAAGCGAAATCCAAACAAGGAACCCCCCCCCCCCCCCAATACACTACTACTTAGGCAAGGTTGATCATCGAGATCCATTAGACCCTAAGTACAATATTGATGAATATAATCATCTAATTGAATTTCCTTTAACATAGTGATAAGGGCTAAACTTCTCCCCAGTCTCAACACTATTCCCTATTCGTGCGTGGGGTGTCTCGCAAAGTGAAATCCAAACAAGAAACCCCCCGATACACTACTACTTAGGCAAGGTTGATCGTCGAGATCCAAATAGACCCTCAGCAGATACTAATATATATACATATACGTAAATCATCTACATCTACTCAAGGAAACATAAATAAATCCATTCACCATCTAAAAGCATAATTCCTATTTCTTTCTTTAGGAATATATATAAATGGTACAACATTTTATCAAATGTTTACCAATTAATCTAATTTCAACAATTTCTTTACCAATTTTATTTCCTTTCTTCCATCCAGGAAAATACATTTTTAAAGCAAGTTTTATTAACATAAAAATTCTTTATCCTTTTTCATAAAATCCCACTTCCCTTCTTCCATCCAGGAAGTGTAATTAAAAGTCATTTTTATTATCATAAAAATACTTTTGTATACCATATGC
This sequence comes from Sambucus nigra, assembly GCA_949130495.1. NCBI lineage: Eukaryota > Viridiplantae > Streptophyta > Magnoliopsida > Dipsacales > Adoxaceae > Sambucus > Sambucus nigra. The sequence continues at coordinate 457,842,815 of OX422214.1, read as the reverse complement.
TTCCATCTCCCTTCTTCCATCCGGGAAATGTATCCAAGGACAAACCATATATCCCATTTTCCTTATTCCATCCGAGAAATATAATTAAAGCCAATTCATTATCATGGATTGATTTAACAAAATCTAAGACCGACCCTTTGGGTTTCGCCACTGGACGTGCCCCGAAATGGCTATCATCTTCCAGGGCCCATCAAACAAGACAACCTGGGAACCTAACAAACGTCGGGAAGCGGCCACATGCCTGCGGGAAAGTCAAGACCACACCCAGAATATCCTAACCAGTGCAGTATAATAAACGCCCATATGGCCTAGGGACTATATCCACCCTGCATTCATTAGCCAGGGGGCTTCACCACATGCGCGCAACTTCCCTTATGATAGTGATTTAGAGAGGTGTGTATCCATAAATCAACATTTATGAAAAACATTACTTTTTCCTTTTGAAAACATTCACTTTTACATTTTCAAAATCATTTGTACTTATTTGTTTTAGTACGACATATTAGCATGTTTCTTTCTTATTCTTAGTGTCATATTTTACTAATGACCTAAGACCCGACGTGCCATAAATCTCAAACTAGTCTCCAAGAGTTCATACAATTTCATAAACCCTCAAAGTGAGTCTCCCTCAAGGAGTAACTCCCAAAAGTCTCATCATTAACATTTTATCTCCAATGTGTTTTTTGGTTAATCTCCTAAATCATACGAACATTAACCTAAGCAACTAGCCCTCGGGGTAAGCCTAAATATCCCACTTAATCTTAGGACATTCGTCTACCCAAAACCCACCCTCTAGGACTTTTAATTACTTTACAAAGGAAGGTCCCTAAACCTTGTACCTAAAAGAAAAAGGGCTAAAAATCAAACTAGGAAAAATCTCACAAAAATAGGGGAACCGAATCAATTCGCCCCTTGGGCCGAATCGATTCGGTGAGCCAAACCTGACATTCTGTAATAGCCGAATCGATTCGGTCCCAATCCGAATTGATTCGATTTACCCATACCTGTTTCCTTCCCCTTATCCGAATCGATTCGCCCCTAGGGCCAAATCGATTCGGTCCTGCAAATTGGCCCAGTTAGGGCTACGGGTTGTATGAACCCTAAAATCCCAAAAATCCCAAATCATGAATTTCTCCCAACATCAACCACAACAATTGTTCCCAAATCATTTCTACACAACATGTAACTAATTATTTCTCCTCAAATCAAATTAAAACACAAGATTAAGGGTTCAATCATCAAAATCAGCAAATACCCATAAATGGTTTAAACCTCCAAAAACCTAACTATACATGCAATTTGTCACATTAAATCAACATCTAGGAAGTAAGAAACTTGGCTTAAGGTTGTAGTCTCGGATTCTCTTTCGGTGGAAATGATTTTTCGGCCTCAAATCTTCCATTTTCTCTCTTTTCTCCCATTTCTCCCAAGCTCTCTCTTCTCTCTCTCTCTCCCTCCTTTGGCTTCTCTCATAAGATTGAGAAAATAAAATGGTTGGGAGACTTAACTGGGTCTTAAAACATAAATGCCCCTCTTTTAAGTGTTAATACACCACTAAAATGACTCGTAACCACTTAATTGAGTCATAACACCCCAAAAGTGCCCGTAACTCAAAAATACAACTTGGCACTTATTTCGACTATCTCGACTATTCTAAAAACAACCGCACCCCCTATTTTGGCATTCGGAATAACGTGAACTATTTTTGTGTTCCAATTTCACTTTACTTCATTAATTTTACCCAACTTTAAATATAGGTCATAACCGTCGTTTTACGTATAACGACGCAATATAACACAATATAATGCTATTTACCTCCTCATAACGGTAAATAGACAAAACATAGTAAATATTATCCCTAGATCTCAGGAGAAATAATATTTACTCCAACTTTCCCTATTTTATAAAATTAGCCCTTCAGGCAAAATAATATAAAATAGTCTCTCCAAAAACTTGGGTTGTTACACCCCGCCCAATACAAAATTGGAACCTTTCTTAAATCTGAAACTATGAGCCGGGGGTAAAAACCTCCTATGGAAATAGTATACATTTTTTGACCTAAAGGATAGACAAAGAGATTCAGTCTCCTCTTCACAAATAGGACACCCCAAATAACCATGTACTACACAACCGAATAATGTCCCATAAGCTGGAAAATCATGAATTGCCCACGTCAACATAGCTTTCAGCGTAAACTCTTCTTTTTTAAAAGAGTCAAATGATTGCACACCCTCTTCCCACAACTCATTCAATTATTCTACCAAACAATCCAGGTAGACGTCGATGTCATCACTTGGTGCCTTTGGCCCAAGTGTCAACAAAGACATCATCGAAAATTCAGGTCTTATACACGGTGAAGGAGGGAGATTGAGTGGGGCTAGGATCACTGTCCATACACTCTGATTGGTGCTTATATTTCCAAATGGATTGAAACCATCTGTTGATATAGCCGAACGAATTTTGCACTGTTCTCGAGTAAAATCTGGATACTCATAATTCATCTTCCTCCAAGATGTAGAATCAATAGGATAATGCATGATATTACCCCCTACTTATGCCTTAGCATGCTAAGTCATTGCCTCCGCTATCCATAGTACTGTGAAAAATTGCTTTAATCTAGGCCCAACGAAAAAATATTTCAACACTTTTTGAGGCACTTTTGAGCTTGTGCCTTCTTTACTAGTAGATTGGACATATCTAGGTTCATCGCAAACCGGACAACGATCGAGATTTTCATACTCCTTTGGATATAGTATGCAGACATACACTCAAGCATGAATCGATTTATACATCATTCCCAAACCTGTCAAACTATTCTTCATAACAGGATAGCTATTTAGAAGCGTATTCTCCTTGGGTAGTAAGCCCTTCACCCAATTCAGAATTCCTATCACGCTATTGCCAGATAAACCATATTGCGTCTTCAAACTGTGCAAACAAACCATGGCATGTAAAGTTGTTTGATCTTTCTCATAGGCAGAGTATAACTGTTGGGTTGCCTTAAATTTTAAACTTTTGTAGTCATCATCAAGGTTTATCGTGATATCTTCACTAGCACTTGAACCTTGTACATCATCAAAAACCTCATTCTCCTCTGCTTTATAAACTCCGTACGCATCATAAACTAAATCCTCTAACATATTATGATCTATGTCGTCCCCTTCTACATCTATCCTAATTGTTGAAAGTTGTTGTGAAGGTTGTTCGGGGACAAAAGGAACTTTCAATTCACCGTGAAAACTCCAAAATCGATAACTATCTTGCATACTCGATCTTAATAAATGTAGTTCAAGTGTTTTCTACTCAAACACCTTACCATTCTTACACCTAGCACACGGACACGAAAACTCTTCATCATTATGATATCTCTTTGCATATTTCACATATACATTAGTACCTTTGCGAAACACATCCCCCATTCTATTTGTCTCACCCATCCACTCTTTGTATTTCAAATATCCCACCACAGCTACCACAACTAATCACCTATTAAAGGTAAGAAGCGTATATTCATGATTTAGTATAAACAGAGTTAGATTTATAGTATGTTTCATTTTCTTATGTCTTATTTATATTCGATTTTTAAATTTGAAATTCAAATTCAATTTATAATAAAATTTCTATTTCCTCCATCTCCTCTAAAGGGTGAGTGGTCCTATTGTGACAACCCGAATATAATTATGATAAATTATATTTAAATCATGATTATCTTATGTGATATGGATAATACGTTATTAGTATATATATTTTTAAGGTATTATGTTTAGTCTAATCCAACCTTTATAAATCATGAAATATTGAATTAGTCACAAACACAAATTTGTGAAGTCTTCGGTAGGAATGTTCCATTTCGGGACTCGTTTTGGCCACTAGAATATAATAATTGACTGGAGGTGAAAACCATATAGTTGTATATATATTAGATAAGTTTGTAACACAACAAACGGTGTGTAAAACAGAGGTCCGGTCAAAAAGTTATGCTGGAATTACGAAACAGGGACTAATTTATCCATTCGTTAAATGATATTTCGTCTTATTAGGCTAACAAATGGTGAATTTTGATTGGTTAAAGAAGGAAGTGGGTTAGGACGACTTTAAAGGCTGGAGATAAGCTTCTTCTTCATCATTTTTCATCAATTAAAGAGTTTAGCTTGAGAGGAAGAGAATTAGAAGTTTAGGAAGAGAAATTATGGGAAATTACTGAAAAGCCCTTAAGGTAATTCTATATGTAAATCTTGTTATTTTTCTTGTGTTACTGATTAAATTAGTATAAATAATATATTGTTTATAGAACTTTCATAACTTTGTATATATGTATGAATAGATGCAAATTTACATAAAGACTGAACGTGTAAACCCTTAAAATTATTTTATATAGAAACCTTGTTTATTAAAACTTCCATATATTTTTGTATGATTACTGGAATTGATTGATTCCAATTGGATATTAAATTAGGCTCATATATGTATAGCATATTCAAAAATAATATAAAATACAAAGAAATGAATCTTGGGTAATGGTTCGAAATTCGGATATGGAATCTGCCCTAAAAGAGTAAATATGCACACCATATGTTTGATGTTTTGCTTGACATAGCAAATGAACTCAAAAAATTAGGAAACTTTAATTTTGCACTATTCACTGTGTTTACTGATATTGGGCATAATATCATAGAAATTTATGAGGGGTAAAATTTATGAAAATTCCTGAAATTTGATTGAACGATAGAGGAGCCTATAAGGGCAAATTTGCGACGCACTAAAGAAATGGGCCTATCTTACCCTAGTAAACTTGAAATGATGTGTCGTATTTTGTATTGGAATTATAATATGATAAGGATTTAATTACCAAGAAGAAATTAATATGTGTTTGGCCTATGATTTGGATATGTCAAATATATTTTTTTTTTATTTTTTTATTTTTTAGCAAAGAGGGACGGAACCCCCACACGTTTTATTAATAAAGTTAGGAGAAAAAGCCTCTCCAAAGCTTACAAACCCAATCAAACTAAAAAAAACTAGAGGTTGGGTCCAATACTCTAGCTAGAAAGCGATAAATATGGGGATTTATAATAACCCCATTACATGAAAAACTTGAAATAAATATGGGGATTTATCTCATCCCCATTTACAATTTAAAGATTATATGCCTTATTTGTGGAGTGTGCAGCCTATCTAGCTTAAGTAATCCTTTAGCCAACCTCGGAAGAGAATTTTGATCCCAGTATATAAAGTTCGTGTTAAACAGAGATGCCCTCGAAGCAAAATGATCAGCAACTGAGTTTGATTGTCTCCATATATGTTTAAAAATCACTTCATCAGAACATTGGAATTCTCGAAGAATCTTTCGAGCTTGCCAAGGAGGTTTAGACTTTTTCAATAACACATCTATTAATAGCTTGCAATCAGATTCCACTATCACTTTTTGGATATTTAATTGAGTAATCAATTTCATACCTTCCACAAAGGCCAAACTTTCAGCAATAAATGATGTTTGAACTCCTATAGATTTTTCAAACCCAACAATGAAATTCCCGTTGGAATCTCTAATTACCCCTCCAATACCACTATTACCCGGATTTCCTTTCGAGGCACCATCAATGTTTAATTTAAACACTCCACTTGGGGGATTATACCAAACACATTTTATTATCTGAACAACTTTAGGACTAATGTGAACTTGAAATAGACTTGTGATTTGAAAATCTTCAGATTTAGGACTATCATAGATTTTTATATTTTGTAGAACAGAAGAAGCTAAAAAAATAATTTGATTTATGACTAAATTATCAGAAGACTTAGAGTTTTCAAAAACCAATCTATTTCTAGCCTTCCATAATTCCCAAAAAATAATTTTAGGAGTTATGACAAAAAGAACTTGAAGAAAGTCTTTTTTATTTTTAATCATCCACCAAGATAACAGCATAGCCCTGCAAGAAGTATACTTAGGAGAAACTTTAAATAGATGACAAAAATATTGCCATACTTTTCTAGCTAAATTACAATCAAGCAAAACATGTTTATCGCTATCATCATTAGCTAAACATTCCCTGCAAACTGGAGCGAGTCTTATACCAATTTTTTGGATTTCATTCTCAAAAGGCACATAATTATTCAGAAGTTTCCAAATAAAATTAGAAATTTTTGTGGGACAATCTATAGCCCAATTTATTTTCCAATTGAGAGAAATAGGATTATATTTCCTACATATTTGAAAAGCATCTTTCAAAGAGAAATCTCCAGAATATGAAGGAATCCAAATATAGTAACATGAATTTGGATGAAACTTCACTTATGATAAATGATTTGAATGGAATCATATGATGCTTATGAATTGAGTTATGTTTAAGTTATTCTTTGGATTGTTAATATTCTTATGATGATATTGATATTGTAATAATGATAGGAAGGGAAGACGAATTGATTGAATAAGTACCGAATAAAGGCAAGGGAAAAGCCAATTAAAATGTCAAGGTGAGTGTGCTTATGATTATTTCATATACACAGATATATGAATTATATGAGGATGTGAATATAGCTCTAAGAAAAATATTGGTTTGAATACTTCGATATTCAGAATTTTTTTGGATATTCAAATATCCAGGATTGTTTGGGTTTTATGATCCAGGATTTGTTATTTCCAATGGGTACATTTATTTGGGTCTTATGATCCAGGATTTGTTATTGCCAATGGGCAGAATTATTTGGAACTCATGTTCCAGGATTTGTTATTGCCAATGGGTAGAATTATTTGGGTCTTATGATCCAGGATTTGTTATTGCCAATGGGAAGATTTATTTGGGTCTTATGATCCAAGATTTGTTATTGCCATTGGGCAGGATTGTTGGGATTTTATATCCACAGATTCGATATGGAATTATTATTTCATTGCAGGAAAGGAGTACCTCACGAAGCTTAATGCTTACTTTTTATATTTTAACAATTTTAGGTTTGTACGCTGCCAACTAGGATACCATATAACTGGTAACTTTGAGAGTTGCACCGTTGGAAAGAGCTGGGGTTTAAATATGGGGATTTAATCATTGTCACACTAGAGACTTTAATATACTCAGTACTCACACATTGTATATATTGAGTTAGCATGGATTGAGTTGATGGTTGTAATATTTAATCATAGTCAATCATAGTATTGTATGTCCGCTTAATTATAACTTTGATATTGATTTCGCTATGGTACAAGAATAATATTATGTTCATTACGCACATTATGTAGTAAAATATTGATAAATGAATTATATTTCCAATGGGATCAATATTATGATCTAATTATTCCAATAAAAAATGATTAGTATGGATATTGGATTTGGGGTGTGATAATTAGTGGTATCAGAGCGTCTAGGTTATTAATTCTGGACGTGTGTGACGGTTAGATGGCAGCTATTGAGTTGATTTGATATTTATGAATTATTTATGTACTAACCAATAATGTAATATTATATACTTTTTATGTTATTTTTTAAAACTTTGTTGTATTATAGATGATTACAGATGGAACTTGGGAATGAAAAACATAGAGAAGAGGGAGTAACTTCTCATATAGATGATACAGAAATAGAGCAAAGTATTGCAGGAAGGGACAGAGAGCATTACAATCTACAGAGATGTAGATAATGGCACGGGCAATGATGAGAATGGCGGAACAACAAGAAAGGAATATGGCATTAATGGCAGAACAAAAGACTAGATATCTGGAATCAAAGACTATGGATAGGATTGAGAGAGAGGCAAGGCAGGAAATGAAAGATTACATGCATGAAAAGTTTTTGAAGCTGAATCCTCTAGAATATTGAGGGTCAGTTGAACCTACAGAAGCTGAGTTGTGGGTCGGGGATCTAGAAACTATCTTTGCAGTTATGAAAGTTTCAGATAACCAGAAAGTGAATATAGTTGTATTTAGGATTTAAGGAGAGGCCAAATAATGGTGGGAATCCAACAACCATTTGGTGCCGAGGATGGAAGGTACTGATATTATTACTTGGGCTGAATTTATTAAAGATTTGTATGTTAAGTATTTCCCTAAAGTTTATAGGAGGGAGAAGGCGGGGTAATTCATAAATTTGACCCAAGGGAAAATGTCTGTGAGGGAATATGAGGCTAAATTTACAGCTTTGTCTAGATTTTCTACTAAGTATGTGGAGGATGAAGAAGATAAATGTAATAAGTTACAAGATGGGCTGATTTGGCCTATTCAAAATAGTGTGGCCACTTATGAGTTAGAATATTATGCTTCTCTAGTAAACAAATCCACGATAGCAGAAAGGCAAATAGACCAAGGGGTGGCGAGTAGAGAGAGTTTTGAGAAAAGTATATTCGATGCATCTCAGTATAAGGGAGGCGGGGTGGAAGTGTTAAGATGGAACCCCATAAATTTAAGAGAGGTGGTGGAGATAGTGGTAGAGTTCAGGGGAGATTTAGTAGAGATACCAGGGGTGGAGGATCTTTTGGTTCAGTTAGAAAGTAAGGGAGAGGAGAGGCCCCAATAGGAGGTGTTACATGTTTCTTTTGCAAAGAGGAATGGCATTATAAATCTGAGTGTCCTAAGCTTAAGGGATTGGAATGTTACCATTGTCATCAAGTGGGGAATATTAAGAAGAATTGTCCATAGTTGGCAGAGACTTCAGCAGCACCTAGTGAAGCAGCAAGCAGAGTGTTATCTCTAGGAAGTGCAATGAAAAGTATGGGCAGAGGACAAGATAGTGGTTCTAGGCCAGGAGGATGAGTATTTACGAAGAAAGAAGCTCAGATTACTCCAGGTGTGGTGACAGGTACACTTTCTGTTACTGGTAGAAGTGCTTATGTTTTGATTGATCCTGGCTCCACACATTATTTTGTGTCCTATGTTTTTGCTGTATACCTGAATAGACCATGTACTCGTTTAGATGCGGGGTTGGGTATTTATATATCTATGGGGGATATGGTTATAGCTGAATATGTTTTTCATGATTGTGTTTTGATTGTGGGGGTTAGAGATACAGTTATAGATCTACTAACATTAGATGTTTCTGATTTTGATATAACTCTGGGAATGGATTGGTTATCTAAATATCATGCATCTATGGATTGTTTATATAAGGAAGTTATTTTTCATATGCCTAGTGAGCCTGAATTTAAATTTGTGGGGGAAAGGAAAATTATTCCCAGTTGCATCATTTCTGCTATTCAGACGAGGAAATTATTGAGTAAGGGTTGTGAGGGTTTGATTTCATATGTTATTGACATTAGGAAGGGGTATTTACAATTAGTCGATGTTCCTATTATACGGGATGTTCTAGAAGTGTTTCCTAGTGAGTTGTCGGGGTTAACCCCAAGAGAGAAGTTGAATGTAGTACTGAATTGGCACCAAGGACAACCCCTATTTCTATGGCTCCATATATAATGGTACCTAATGAGTTAAAAGAGCTCAAGATTCAGTTGCATGATTTACTTGATAGGGGTTCATACAGCCTAGTGTATCTCCATGGTGTGCACCAGTTTTATTTTTAAAGAAGAAAGATGGTACCATGCATTTGTGTATTGATTATAGGCAACTGAATAAAGCTAAAATTAAGAAAAAGTACCCTTTACCTCGTATAGCTGATTTGTTTGATCAATTACAGGGTGCTAAAGTGTTTTCAAAAATAGACTTGCGATCGGGTTATCATCAGTTGAGGGTCAAGGAGAGTGATATTTCTAAAACTTCTTTTCGTACTCGGTATGGTCATTTTGAATTTCTGGTGATGCCTTTTAGAGTGACTAATGCTCCATCTATATTTATGGATCTTATGAATCGGGTACTACATCCTTTTATTGATTCATTTGTGATAATTTTTATTGATGATATTTTGATTTACTCACATGATATGGTTGAACATGAAAAGCATCTTCGAACTATTTTGAATGTATTGAAAGATAAGCAGTTGTATGCCAAGTTTAGAAAATGTGAATTTTGGCTATCACAAGCTGTATTTTTAGGCCATGTAATTTCTGGAGATGGTATATGTGTTGATCCCAAGAAAGTAGAAGCTATTGTAAAGTGGGAGAGGTCCAATAATGAAACTGAGTTGAGGAGTTTTCTCGGTTTAGCTGGGTATTATAGAAGGTCTATTAAGGGATTTTCTTCAATTACCTTGCCAATGACTAAATTGACCAGGAAAGATATTAAGTTTGAATGGAATTCTGATTGTGAAAATAGTTTTGAAGAACTGAAGAAGAAATTGGTAACCGCACCTGTTCTTACTATTCCACATGGTAGAGATGGTTTTGCTATTTATACCGATGCTTCACATCAAAGGTTGGGTTATGTTTTTAAGCATCATGATAAGGTTATTACTTATGCTTCTAGACAATTGCGTACACACGAACGTAATTGTCCTACACATGATTTAGAACTTGTCGATATTGTGTTTGCTTTAAAATTATGGCATCATTATTTATATGGGAAAGTATGTGAAATTTTTACTGACCATTAGAGTCTTATGTATTTATTTACTTAGAAGGAGTTTAATTTGAGGTAGAGGCAGTGGATGGAGTTAATTAAAGATTATAATTGTACAATTCACTACCATCCTGGGAAGGCGAATATAGTTGCAGATGCTTTGAGTAGGAAGGCTTCAGGCATATTATCTTGCATTCAGTGTGCTAGAGTTTCTCATATTTTGGAGTCGAGATTGATGGGAGTGAGATTTCAACTAGCAGATGGAGACAGATTCTTTGCTCATGTAAGCGTGAGGCCTTTGTTAGTTACTCGTATTCATGATTTGCAATGTCAGGATCCTTTTCTACAGAAGAAACGGCAAGATGTCCGAGATGGTAAGTCTGATGATTTTTGTATTGTTAATGATGGAACTTTATTATATAACAAGCGATTAGGTGTGCCTAATGAGGATGAATTGAAAGAGGAAATTTTAGATGAGCCTCATAATTCCATCTATGCTATGCACCATAGTAGTACTAAAATGTACAGGGATTTGAAAGAGTATTATTGGTGGAATAATATGAAGAGGGAAATAGCTAATTTTGTTGTTAGGTGCCTTATATGTCAACAAGTAAAAGTGGAGCATCAAAAACCTGTTGTTTTGCTTCATCCATTGCCAATACCGAAATGGAAATCGGATCATGTAACGATGAATTTTGTGGTTGGGCTTCCTCGATCTCAGAAGGGGTCAGATTCGATTTGGGTAGTGGTAGACATATTGACCAAGTCCGCTCATTTTCTAGAAGTCAAGACTACGTATACAGTTCATAGGTGTGCTAGATTATATGTTAATGAAATTATTCGATTGCATGGAGCATCTGTTTCTATTGTTTCAGATAAGGACCCTACTTTTACATATAAATTTTGGGATAGTTTGCAGTCTGCTATGGGTACTGACTTAAAGTTTAGTACGGATTCTCGTTCCCAGACAAATGGGCAGTCTGAAAGGACAATACAAATTATAGAAGGTATGCTTAGAGCTTGTGCGCTTGATTTTCAAAGGTAATTGGGATGAATATTTGCCTTTGATAGAATTCGCATATAATAATAGTTTTCAATCTACTATTGGTATGTATCCACTATCAACTGAAAACTAAATGAAAGTATAAATAGGGAATGAACCTACATCAAAACCTAAATGAAGTTAAATGGAGGTTTAAAGGATAATCTTGGCTAGCTAGAGGAATGGCCTCTAAGCGGGAGATCCAAAACTAAAAACTGGAAAGTCAACATGAATAAAGATGAGTCAAAACCTGCATTAGTTCTTAAGCTACATAACTCAAATTAGCTATGTATGCAAATGGTAAACTCAAAGGTTATAATCAATAATGATCGCTCAAGGTAAATCACATAACCTCGCAATTCATTAGAATTAACTCAATTCATTTATTAATTAACTATTCTCTTAATTAATCGGCATGTTTCCCTTATCCCTGACCATCTCAATAACATGTTGTATATCCATATAAAATCGTCACACAACCCATATCCGTCTACTTCACAGTGCCAGAAAACTTGTATCTACCCTGTTACACAGTGCCGAAACTCCACAACATCATGTGACATAATAACAATCCATAGCAAATCGTACTCATCACGTATATAAATATAGGATGTTCCACCTCGGTACTCACCCAATAATCCACATTTCATATGATCATTTATCAATGACATTCTTAATTACTATCATATTTAATCACTCGTCATTATATTGTTATTATCTCATTACCCGCACCCTTGGGTCATTTACAAATCAAAGGGATAATAAGTCTAACATGAAACTACTCCTAATTTAAATCATTAATGCAAATGGTGTATTTATTTTTATTCAAGGTTCTCATACCATTACTTATACGCATATCTAAACTCCATGTGTGAGACGTCTCATAAAAATGTAATACAAAAAAGCAACCCCCTCCCCTGATACACTTCCATTTAGATAAGGTAATAGTTAAGACAATTAACTAGTTAATCTTTATTATGACCAATTAAATTAAGAGGAAAGATATTTTAAATATCCAACCTCTATACCCAACCCCAATTGGTGTAGGACATCAATTGGTTGTTGGTTTGTTGTTAGCTAGTATGTTAGAAGGAGTACGGGATAATTATTGTTTTTGTTTGGTTTGGCTTTTGGATAATTATTGATTATTGGATAGTATGTTAAAAGGAGTACGGGATAATTATTCATTTGGTTGCTGAATAATTATTGGTTTTCATAGCACGAGGCTTCCCAATTTCTCCATCCATCTCTCTCCAATTGATGTCCTGTTTGAAAAACTCTTGAGCTCTAAAAAGTGGCAAAACTCTTTAGCTCTAAACAGTTGCAAACATGACACTAATTGGAGAGAGATGGCCGGAGAAATTGGGAAGACGAATGGATAAAGATGTCTAGGGAAGAATCGAGAAATACGATCTTACTGGAAACCCATGCATTATAAGGAATTAATTTTTTTTTGGCAATTTGAAACGAGTTTTTTTATGAATGTAATTTCATTAATTTAAAAAATGTGCCACGAGGGGGCTGAAACTACCACCCCCTCCAAATGGCACCATTGTAACTTTGGCATCACCAACAAAGACATTATGGTTTTTGTATTTTTGAAAATAAGTTTTATGCACATTTTTTAAATTAATGAAATTACATCTTTAAAAAATCCCCTTTGAAATTAAAAAAGAAAAAGAAAATTCCTTATAATGCATGGGTACCGTAAGATCGTTTGGGGGTGTCCATCCCCAAATGGCATCGGGAGTGGCACTAATGCCTCGTGCACGTCCAACGTAGTACAATTGATACGTGTTATATTGGATGCGCACGAGGTGTTCATGCCACTCGCGGTGCCGTTTAAAGCCATTGGTGGTCTCGTTTCGCTCACGGCACATTTTCAAGCCTAAGTGTTCCTATGTTCAAATTCGGGTCCTATTCTCAAATAGGGAATCCCACGACTGTGCGACCAGTTGCTACGTGTTACGTTGGACATGCACAAGATGTTTGTGACACTCACGGTGATATTTGGGGGCCATTGGTGGTCTCGTCCCGCTCACGACACATTGTCTTGCCTAAGTGTGCATGTTTTTAAATTCGTGTCCTATTCTTAAATCGGGTGATCCGCGACTGCGCAAACGGTTGCTACGTGTTATGTTGGATGAGCATGAGGTGTTAGTGTCACTCCCGATGTTGTTTGGTGGTGTTCATCCACTTGCAGGATGTTTTCAATCCTAAGTGTGTCTATTTTCAAATTCTTATTGTAATCTCAAACCGAGAGTCCCGTGACTGCACGGTCGTTTGCTACGTCTTATGTTGGACGCGCACAAGGTATTCATGCCACTCGCTATGCCGTATTGACTTTAGAATCCAAAGTTATCACCATAATCCAAATCATTTTCAGAACTCAAAAGGTTGAAGTGTTGCTTTATGCCAACAAGAGAGTTTCAATTATTGTCCTTCTAGTAAACTCTTAAATTTACACCAGCATCTATTTTCCCAAAAAAAATCACATGGCCCATCCAATTAATGTGATATAGATTTTGTCCCCATTGTATGAGGATTATGACATTGACAACTTAAAATCTATAAATTTTGGTTAGGCCATGCAAGTATTTTTTGGGAAAATAGATGTTGGTATAACTTTAAGAGTTCGCCAGAATGACAATAATTGAAACTCTCATGTTAACACAAGGCAATACTTCTACCTTTTGAGTTCTGAAAATGATTTGGATTATGGCGCCAACTTTGGATTCTAAAGTTCAAACTTCATTACGAGCGGCAGAAACACCTCATGCACGTCCAACATAACACGTAGAAACCGGTCACGTAGTTGTGGGTCTCCCGGTTTGAGAATATGACCTGAATTTGAACACAGGCACACCTAGGCTAGACAATGCGCCGTTAGTGGGCCGAGACCACCACCAACCCCTAAACGGCACCTTGAGGGGCACGAACACCTCGTTCGCATCTAATGTAACATATAGCAATCGACCGGGTTGTCGCGGGACTCTCAGTTTGAGAATAGGATCTAAATTTGAACATAGGCACACTTAGGCTTTAAAATATGCTGCGAGCGGACCGGGACCACCATCGGCCTCGAAATGACACCGCGAGTGGTACGAACACCTCGTGAACATCTAACGTAACAGTTGACCACATAGTCGCGGGACTGTCGATTTGATAATAGGACCCAAATTTGAATACAGACACACTTAGGCTTGAAAATGTGCCGCGAGTGGGTTGAGACAATGCCCCCAAACGGCACCGTGAGTGGCACCAACACCTCATGCGCATCCAACATAACACGTAGCAATCAACCGCGTAGTCGCGGGACTCTTAATTTGAAAATATGACCCGAATTTGAACACAGACACACTTAGGCTTGAAAACATTTCGTGAGGGGGCGGACACCTCCACATGCCCCCAAATGGCACCGTGAGTGGCATGACCACCTCGTGTGCGTCCAACTAACACATAACAACTCTATTTTTGGAAATAGGGCATGAATTGGAAAACAGGCACACTTGGGCTTGAAAACATACTATGAGGGAGCGAACACCCCCAAACGACACCACGAGCGATATAACCACATCGTGCGCGTCCAACCTAAAATGTAGCAATCGATCGCGTAGTCGCAGGACTCCTAGTTTGGGAATAGGATCCGGATTTTAAAAAAGGCACACCTGGGCTTGAAAACGTGCCACGAGGGGGCGAACTCCACCAAACGGCATCGTAAGCAGCACAACCACCTCGTGCGCGTCCAACGTAACAGGTAGCCACCAGTCGTAAGACTCTAGATTTGAAGATAGGACACAAATTTGAAAATAGGCCCACTTCGTCTTGAAAATGTGACATGGGGACACCCCCAACGGCCACCAAATAGCATCACGAGTGGCATGAACACCTCGTGCTCATCCAACGGAACGCTCGACAACCAACTGCACAGTCACGGGACTCCCGATTTGAGGTTAGGGCCCAAGTAGCTCGTATTTTTTTTTGCAAGTTAAATATGGACATGACTCTAGTCCGTGACTATGTTTTATTTTTTATATTACACTTAAAGATGGTCACGGATTTAATCTATGACCATCTCGGCACGGCCCTTGTTCACGACCATATTCCGTTATGACAAGTTTCTTGACCACTTAGTTCGGTCAGGGATTTGGTCTGTGACCCATGAATTTTCTCACGGCCTGGGTACATGACCATCAAGCCTAGTCACGACCCAAGTCTGTGACCATTCGCCTAATTTGGTGTAGTGAAACTGCTTTGCACCTCAATTCAGTCCAATAGCCGGAAGTGTCTCTCGATGTCTTAGTTCCACTGTTGCGCGACTATAGGATCAATAGAGCCTGCGAATGTGGGTTTGTTATTCTTCATTAATTCTCCTCGAGCCCTCTACCATCCCATAGTGACTGTTTCTAGGGGTTGAGCTGCTTCAAGCGATATCTACAACCTAACTATCACCAAGCTGACCTGAAGTAGCTGGAAAATGAACTCGGATAACTGATGGGGAGGGACCAAAATGATATGGGTGTAAGGTGATGGAATATCATCAATAAATCAATTCTAAGGTGCAGGTATTGTGGGCTGAGCCTGCCTCGTGAGCTCTCTCACCAGTTGAACTCTCCTTATAGGCTGAATTTGAAATTCAAGATAGAAAACCTATCTGTAACGAAACATGGATAATAATACAAAGAAAGGCATGTATTAAAGAACATTAGATATACGTCTAAGAGAACCAATAACCCTTGAGGCCTAAGACTATGCTCTCATACCACCTGTGAGACCCCGTATATTTAATACTCGAGTTTATCAACTCTAATTATTAAATCATAAAGGATGTTAAATAATTTAAATAACATTATTAGCATGAAAGGAAATAAATTAAAACATGAGACAAATCTAAGAATGCGATATGAAAGTCCCTAATATGAAACTCTTAAAAAAGTGTCCACAATAATAATAGAGATAGAAATAGTATGAAAACATCAACCCTCAAATAAAGTCCCAAACTAAATCTCAAAATGATACATGCCAGTGCCATTATCCCACAATACATGCTAATTGAAAGTCTAATGAAATACACCACTATCAACTGAAAACTAAATGAAAGTATAAAAAGGGAATGAACCTACATCAAAACCTGAATGAAGTTAAATGGAGGTTGAAAGGATAATCTTTACTAGCTAGAGGAACGACCTCTAAGCGGGAGATCCAAAACTAAAAACTTGAAAGTCAACATGAATAAAGATGAGTCAAAACCCGCATTAGTTGTTAAGCTACATAACTCAAATTAGTTATGTATACAAATGGTAAACTCAAAGGTTATAATCAAATAATGACAGCTCAAGGTAAATCACATAACCTCGCAATTCATTAGAATTAACTCAATTCATTTATTAATTAACTATTCTCTTAATTTATCGTCATGTTTCCCTTATCCCTGACCATCTCAATAACATGCGGTATATCCATATAAAATCGTCACACAACCCATATCCGTCTACTTCACAGTGCCCGAAAACTCATAGCTACCCTGTTACACAGTGCCGAAACTCCACAACATCATGTGACATAATAACAATCCATAGCAAATCGTACTCATCACGTATATACATATAGGATGTTCCACCTCGGTACTCACCCAATAATCCACATTTCATATGATCATTTATCAATGACATTCTTATTTACTATCATATTTAATCACTCGTCATTATATTGTTATTATCTCATTACCCGCACCCTCGGGTCATTTACAAATCAAGAATTTAGACACGTATTATACCATTATAATAGGGGCCAAAGGGATAATAAGTCTAACATGAATGAAAGAGATGCGACTAAATGATAATTGATTAAACTAGATTAGCAAGTTTCCGAGTAACCCTTATTTAATTAGAGTCCCTAAACATGCATCTAAGGTGCGTATGTCAACCCATAAATAAATAAAGCATGTGACACAAAAATATGCTGAGACACAGATTTCAAGAAAAAAACCCTTTCGGGTAAAACCTTTATTTCACTATGAATATACAAGTCACAACTTACAATTACATAGAGAAATCTGCAATGGATCAACGCGCAGCCAACCCACAAAGACACGCAGTCTTGAACTCATCAAGAGAATACACGCAGCACCCTCCAAGGACTCGCAGTCCAAACAACAAAGGAAGAACCGCAGCACTCCTCAATGACACGCAGTCATAACACTTTGTAGAGACTCCCTCAGCAATGACACGCAGCCCTCAGTTGCAAAGATCTCTCCACAAAGATGAACAACAACAAAGTTTGTGTTCTAGGGTTCCAAAAGATTCACAAAAGTAATTGGGATTTTTGTGTGTGAATCAAAAAAAGTCTTGGGACTCAAAAAGGGTGAAGACTTAGAGTATTTAGGACTCTGAAAATCGTCTTGAAAAGTCTTAGAAAATAACTCCCCGAAGTTGGTTTAAATAAGAAAACTTTGAGCCTAAAAAATCTCGAATAGATCTGGCCGAATTTATCCCAGGCCGACCGGTCCGGTATGGGGGCGAATCGGTCCGACCTCAGATCGGTTGTTTTTTAAAATGGCCTCTTCGGTTTGCTTGCAATCCGGGGTATTCTGGTGCAAGGCGGATAGGTCCGGTAGGTAGGCAAACCGGTCCGGAGGTGAATCGGTTCGGTAGGGAGGCGGACCGGTCCGGCTTCCCAGAAAAATAAAAAACTTTTAAAAGCCTCATTTTGCTTGAAAAAACTTACTTCTTATTTTAATAAAAAAAAATTTATGAAAATTTCCCAATACTAAATATGAACTTTAAGGAACTTAAAAACAAAACTTTACCAAGTTCATTCTTGCAGAGGTTATGATGTTGGAGAAGCTTTGATATTCGGATCCGTTGATGTAGATGCGATCTTGAGTTTCTTCAACGGTGTAACGGCGTATGACATACAAATTAACAATGGACAAAAATGTCCTTACAAATCTCCCCCTATGTCTATGTAGGTACATACATAAAAAATATCCGAATTATCAACAAATGACCTATACAAATCTACCCTCCCATGAACCCTAAAGATGTAAAGATATAAATGTTTAAATCTTCATCGTTTGTTCTTCAATCATCAATAATCATCAAATCTCAAAGCTTTTCTCATCAGGGTGTGCAACATATTGATCTTCAATCTTCATAATTACACACATGAGACAAAGCAAATACCACGTGACATATCGAGTTTGAAATGAGATAAACATGGATACCAATATATGATAAGAACATAAGCTACATCTCAAAAACTCCCCCAAAATTCAAACTCCCCAATAATATGATAATTCTTTCTCCCCCTTTTTATGATGTTCCCAAATAGACAAATGAGAAGAATGAATCAAATAAGCACAATCGGGGTGCCACGGTACACAAAACAGGGCATCAAACAATTTGGTAAACGTGCTCTTGCAAGGAGATACTCAAACAAATCTTCACAAACTATTTTTGAATTTTTCAAATTTTTCGTACAAAAATAAGATACTAATTTGAACAAATACGATACAAAAATCACACCATGGATTTAGAATCAAACAACCAAGTCATGGAAATGGAATGTATGGGTGCGACCACATTCGATAGGTAAATCAACTCAATCAATCATATGTGCACGATGCATATGTGTACCCCTAACGAATGAGCATCAAAAGTATCCTTAGGTGTAAAAATTTGTTGAATTTAGATGACATCGTCTTATACAAATCAACAAATCAAAGTCAAAGTGATTTCCACACCAATAACGTCCAAAACTATGTAGCGCATTTTCAAGTATATCAAGGACGTGCAAACCCGTTTTAAATTCTCCAACCAAACTCCCTCATATATATTTTCTTTTAGAGGTAATCTAAATTCTCAAACTTTGGAGAATTGGTGCAAAAACCTAAATGGCCCATAATTTGGAATGAATTTCTTTTTATTGCCTTAAAAAAAAATTTCAAGCTCTTTTAACCTCTTTGGACCCCGGATAATAAAATTCCTCCAATTTTTAGGTCCAATTTAACGGTGGCTTTAAATTACCTTTCGCAGCCCCTCCCCATTTTTCAAACAAAGCACACAAACTCACAAAACGGTTTTTATATGCACAATTTCCTTATCAAAATTTATCGCGCTTGGTTCGTTTTAAGGACAAGATTGAAGTGAAAATACCCAACCAACATGTGATAAGACAAGCACAATAATCAAACAAATCTGTGCATGTGTGCAATAAAGGAAACATGAGTCAAACATGTAGGAAGTAACACTTAATTACATCTTAATGACTCCAAACATTATAAAGCACATGGATGAATTGACCTATTGTCTCAAAACACTATCAAATAGTCACATGAAAATAATGGAATGATGTTGTGACTCGATCATCCTAAGTTTCCATCCATAAACGGTGCAAACAAAATATAAAAAATCTTTTTGGATTTTCTCAAAATTTTCTCAAAATAAAATCTTTTTGTATTTTTCAAAATTTTTCAAAAAAGAATAAAATATACAAAAATGATACATACTAGCAATAGGCGAACAATGACATCATGAAAAACACCCTATGCTAGTCAACAAGTCAAACCTCAATCATTGGGTGCGGAGGGTTTTTCCAAAGGTGGTGACAACTTATGAAAAACCTCCATCAAATCTTGTGAAGTTTTGACCAAAAACTTAACTTGCTCACCTAAATGTTCAAACTCTCTCATGTAGTCTCCGGGAGCATGTAAAGTATCATGTGTGGGTGCATGTGTGCTAGAAACACGTGTAGAAGAAAAACGTGAAACATACCCCAACTTAAAGAAAAATTACCTAAGGTGTCCTCTCCTTTTGCAATGTGAGCAAACATAAATAGGCCTAGGAAAACCTCTCTCAAAAACTCTAGGAAGCACTCTCCCAATAGGAATGGGACGCCTAGGTGGATTAGGGTGAGACTTATGTGAATCTAACACTAAAGTGGGAACCGGCTCGGGTGCTAATTGGGAAGAAGAAGCACCGTCATGACTTATTCCTAAATTCTCACCTTTAACCTTATGAACCACCTTTTCAACCTTCTTAGGTGCGTTCACAAAATTGACTTTGACCTCCCTAGCACGTTCGAGATCACTCTCGAGTTGGGATATACGTGTCGTCAGACTAGACAACGTGTCGGTCTAATCACACTTCTCCTTTCTCAAAACCTCCTTATCTTTCTCCAAATCTAAAACCCGAAGACCTAAATCACGATTATACTTCTTTGTTTTCAAGGCCTCGGTGTACAAATCTCTAAAAGCTTTTTGGAGCTCACTTTCATCTCCACTCTCACTTTCACTTTCTCCCTCACTCGAAGAACACAAATCACCATCATCGCTTTCGTGTGCACTTTTGTGAGATAAAGTGGGTGTGCTCACACGACTAGAAAAATCTAAAAACTTCTCATCACTAGTCTCATCACCCTCACCTTCACTATTATCACTAAGTGTGGCGGGCATAGCAGTCTCTTTGCCCTTTCTCCTTATCCTAGTAGGACACTCTCTACATATGTGCCCTTTCCCTTCACACTCAAGGCACCTGATCTCATCCTCTTTGTCCCTATCTTTGGCCTCCTCTTTCTTTTTATTTAACTCAAAAGATCTCTTTTTATTGGAATAATTTTCTTTATTCATTTTGAGAAACTTTTTAAAGAATTTCGCAAATAAGGCCATTTCTTTAAAATCAAAATCTTCCTCAGAGTCGGACTCACAAACTTTTTCTTTTTTTTTTCTTCTTAAAATGAGTCTTTAAAGCAATTCCATTATCCTTAGCCTTAATGGTTTTGGGAAACATGTCAATCTCATAGGTTTGAAGATCTCTTACAAGTTCTTCCAACTTAAGTGATTTCAAATTTCCCAAAGAGTTCAAAACAGTGACTTTAGGAATAAAGCGTTTTGGGAGAGATCTCAAAATCTTTTTAACGACACGCGTGTTATCAATCACCTCACCCAAATTAAAACATGTGTTAAAAATGTCTGACAAACGAGCATAAAAATCATCAAAGCATTTAGACTCAGACATGGTAATAGTCTCAAATTGGGTGGACAAATTTTGTAATTCAGAGTCTTTGACCGCGTTCGTACCCTCATGTGTCAGTTTCAAAACATCCCAAGCCTCTTTGGACGTGGTGCACGTCATAATTCGGCGAAACTCATCCGGAGTGAAAAGGAAAGGTATTTCCTTTTTAGATAAATGCGTAAGCGTAAGGATGATGGTTAAACAAAATTAAACAATAAATATATTCACTTAAACCAATTCATTAATCCAAGCCCTAGAATTTGCCTAAGTCATATTTATCAATACTAGAAGATTAGGCGAAACCAAATTTTAGCAAGAGACTTGAATTAAACAACATTACCCAATATTTGATTAAAGTCCAAATTAAATTGAGTGTGATAATTAAACCGAATTTTATCTTGAAATTAGTCTAAGCATGCGTTCTAAATTATTGTGCAAGATAAAATAAACCAATCACACTACGCCGCGATGTACGAGGAAAAACCGAAGACGGGAAACAACCTCGGACGGCCCTAGCCACAAATCCACTAGATACGGAATTACATGTACAAGACAGATAGACTTAGAACGACTGACTCGGTCCCTCTCAAGCCTCAACGCTTCTTCTTGTAGACACCTCTTCCTAGCGGATAACCTCGGAACACCACCGCGATCTCGGAATCCACCGATGGGGCTTTCTATGGTCACCGTCACCTGTACATGGAGCCTTTGTCCAAGTGGGTAGAGTCGCAACAAAAAGTCTTCTTCTTTGATGGATGTAGAAGCAAACCAAAACTTCTCTTCTTGAATTCGGTAGAGATAAACCGGTGCCAAACTCCAAGAAATTTAATATGTATATGTGAACTTGAATAAACTCAATTGGGTGTACAGTGATGAAAATATTTTTCTCTAAAAATCTCACTCAAAACATGAACATTTTCCTAAACCATTTTTGCTCTCAAACACTCTCTAAGAGATGGAAAAGTTATGGAAATGTTAGTTTGGAAAATGTGATTCCCGTCCTTCATAAAGTCTTAAAAATCAGTTAAGAAACAAGTGGGAAAGTGGGTTAAAAACTGCCAAAAACTTCCTAAAAACTGTTCCCGCCTAGCAGTTCGTTCGAACGACATTTCGTTCGAACGAACTCTCGTTCGAACGAGACTTGTAACGACGCTCCAGTTTGGACTCGTTAGAATCTCGTTTGAAATCTCGTTAGAACGAACAATCTCGTTCGAACGACATTTCGAACGACAGACCAGTTTAGACTTGTTGGCAAACTCGTTCGAACGAAACCTGGTTCGAACGAAAAACTCGTTCGAACGACATTTCGAACGACTTCCAGAATTTTTACAAAATTCAATTTTTGGCCCAGAAACTTTATATACTTTATTTTTAAAGTTCTAATTAAATTTTTCTGAAAGTAAACATAGTTTTAATTAAACCTAACACCCAACAAACTTTGTTCCAAGCTCCTATATAAACATAATTGCATTCATACCTTGTGAGCATGGAACTATAGTTGATGACGTAGAAACGAGGCACACAAACCGGCATTTTGATGAAGCTTTATACTCTTTGTCTCTACGTCTTCAACAAACACTTCATAGGCTTAAGAATATTACATTTACATACTATCCTATGAATAAATGTTTTTGTCCGGAATTGAGCCAAAACTATATATGGACTCAATTGGAAATTTGTGTCCTTACAAATCTCCCCCTTTGGCTATTCCGGGACAAAAACTAAAACAAAAATCCTCAAGGGCCGTCAAGCTCACTAGACTCAAAACGTAACATTAACCCACCCAGACTTGACTCAACCCAAGGATTAAACACTTTTGCCTTTTAAGGATGCCGCTTTAGAAGAATACCTACACACTTAAGCAAACTCATCAAATGTATAGGGAATATCAAAGAATTAAATGCAATTAAGTAATTACTCCCCCTAAATTAATTCTCCCCTTTATCAAACACATGACCTACTTAGAAAGACGTCTGTCTCCCCCTAAGATAAATCTCCCCCAAACTAAGATACGATAATAATAGGATTAGATACCATTTCTCCCCCCTATCATCATTCTCCCCCTTTTTGTTCAGGAATAGGCAAAGACATAAAAGCATATGGGCAATAAAAGCATAGGCAAAGACAAAACAAATATCATATATATATAAACTAGAAAGATATCAATGAAGCACTTGCATATATATATAGATATAAACACACACATGACACAAAATACAATAAGTTTGCACACTCGTATGGTAAAAATGTGTCATATGGAAACGGAAGTGTTGGGGTGTGAACTAGCAACAATTAAATTTAGACCCAAACACTTAATAAACGTTCACGGAGTTCTCATTTGATTGCAAACTTTATCACATTTGAATATAACCTCATGTGACAATATGAAGATTGAACTCAATGAACAAACATACACAATGCATACAAGCCTAGCATGATGATGATTCTACAAACCAAATAGAGTCATGACATTAAAGATAACTAGGATAAACGGACATTGTGCAAACCGTTGATATACCATCCAATTCTCCCTCAATAAACATATATATTCTTTTGCTTTTGAATGAATATATCAAACAAGCATAGGCCTTGGCAATTGTTTTCTTTTTAATGCCAAATATTCTGTTTTTAGGCCTTTGGATCACGTATTTCTTTTAGATCCAATAAACGGTGGTTTACTATCGCAAAGGATCACTTAGTCCTTTCGGAGCCCTTCCCCGTGCATATTTATTTATCATGTTTGCATTTTCACACAAATCTCACATGCAACGGATTTTGACATGCACTAGTCCTCCTAGGTCATAGATATGTAGATGACTAGATTGGTAGGAGAACACCTCAAAAAGCTCAAATATAACATGTGACATTAAGATTTCAAAAGAGCTCGTGCATGTGTGAAAAGAGGCATATAAAAATAGAATCCGTTTAAACAATACAAAATCCAACTACTCCATATAAAGCATGATAAAGAACATTTTAAGAATTGAAAATCTAAACCAAAAGTTCTAGCCACGTGGGAGCGTAAACGATGGGATTCAAACACAAGTATATGCCACTTAAAGTGTGTCCAACTAAAATACACACAAAAAAATATTTTTGAGTTTTTAACATTTTTAATCAAAAATAAATATCTACTCAAAAGGACAAACAAAAATCATTTGTATTTTTCATTAATCTCAAATGAAACAGATAAAACACAAATGATAAACAGAAATCTTTTTATATTTTTCAATTAATTCAAACAGAAAATATAATACAAAAACATAAACAAGTCATAATTTCTAGCATGTGATATGAAATAAGGCAATGACTAGAAAATGACTAAAGAAGCATACATTTAGCATGTGAATATAGCATGAAGTACAAATGCTAAAGTATGCAAACACTAACACATTCATCCTTTAGATTTAGCAAGGGAGGAAGCATGTGAAAGTAAATGAGAATCAACAACCCTATTTTGCAAGGCAACCAAGTCGAATTTCCTAACCCAAATTAATGGAGAATGACTATCTTGGGGTGTAGGAACTTTAACTACCGTGGTTACATTACTATGCGATTTTCTAGGAATTCCTTTAAGATCAAAACAAAATTTCCTAAGATGACCTTGTCGACCACAATGTGTACAAGTGAGAACATGTCGAAAATATTTACTTAAGGAGTGATCTTTAAAAGTATTCCTAGTAGATTCTCCTAAAACATTTGTTTGGGCATTATGAGTAAATTCATTACAAGTATTGAAGCCTAAACCCCGAGTGCCATTTTTAATTTGGACCGTTCCTAACATTTTATCTAGTTTTTTTGAATGACATTCCAAATCAAATTTGACATTACTAGAATCTTTTAATCTATTTTCCAATTCTAAAATGTTAGATGCTAGTAAAACATTTTGCTCTTCAAAAGCAAGAAGCTCCTTTTTCAAGGATTCCATTAAACCCCTAAGGCTATCTCTTTCGCCTTCTACATATTCAAGCTTCTCTTGAAGTGTCCTCACATGTGTCCTAAGGTCTTCTATTAAAACATTTTCATCAATGAACTTGACACTTTCTCTTAAACTAGCTTCTAACTTCAAATTAGCTCTTTTCAATTTAATAGATTCTTTATAAAGTTCTTGAAAAGCATTTTGAAGTTCACTCACATTAACCTCTTCTTCATTTTCACTCTCTCTTTCTTCCTCACTTTCACTATCATCAAAAACAATAGAATCATGTACAATGACCTTAGAAGTGGCATGTGCTATCGTTTCATCAATCGATGAGTTGTCACTATCACTCACATGACTAGCCATAAAAGACACAAAAAATTTCTTAGTGGGGGAATCGGGCTTCTCTTCCTTATCACTATCACTAAGGGTCGCATTATATGAAACGGGTCGCTTACCCTCTTTCCTTAGTTTAGTGGGTCACTCAAACGCCCTATGACCATAACCTTCACAACCAAAACACTTATTAGACTCGTCCCGATCTAAATTTTCATTACTAGGTTTAGGGATTTTCTCGGCTTTAGAAAACTTCTCGCTTTTATCATGTTTAGAAGTATCAAATTTCTTAAAATCATTTTTGAATTTATCTTTGTTAAATTTAAGAAATTTTCTAAATTTACGAGCAAATAAAGCCATGTCTTCCGAGTCATTAACACTCTCGCTCTCTACTACTTGTTTGACCTCTTTTCGGGCTTTTAAAGCAACGCCCTTTTCAATTTTCTTTTCAGTTTTAGAGGGAAACATATCCAGTTCATAGGTTTGTAAATCACCTACAAGCTCTTCTAATTTCGTAGAGGCTAAAGTGGGTAAAGAATTTAAAACGATCACCTTTGGAATAAATCTATTGGGTAGGGACCTTAAAATTTTCTTTACAACACGGTCGTCAGGTATTTTCTCTCCCAAGTTAAACGATGAATTAACAATATCTGAAAGTCTAGCATAAAATTCATCAAATGTTTCTTTTTCATTCATTTTGATAGTTTCAAATTTAGTGGTGAGGTTTTGGAGTTTTGAAGCTTTAACGACACTAGTTCCTTCATGAGTTAATTGTAAAATATCCCAAGATTCTTTAGCGGTTTCACATGTCATAATACGACGGAATTCATCCGGTGTGACAGCGCTAAATAAGGCATTTAAACCACGGGAATTGAAATTAGCAAGTTTAAACTCATTTTCAGTCCATCTATCGACGGGTTTGATAACACGTTCATTTTCAACTAAATAAGTTGGTGGGGACCACCCGTTAACAACAGGCATCCAAACTCTCTCGTCGATAGATTTTAGTGCCGATCTCATTCGTGCTTTCCAATACGTGTAGTTTGAACCATCGAAAATAGGAAATTTTGAAAATGGGGAAAAATCCATTTTAGCCAAAAATTATTTTAAAAAGATCGTTAACGAAATAATTTATCGCTTTGGCTCTGATACCAATTTGAAAAGGCAAGGTATTTCCTTTTTAGATAAATGCGGAAGCGTAAGGATGATGGTTCAACAAAATTAAACAATAAATATATTCAATTAAACCAATTCATTAATCCAAGCCCTAGAATTTGCCTAAGTCATATTTATCAATATGAGAAGATTAGGCGAAACCAAATTTTAGCAAGAGACTTGAATTAAACAACATTACCCAATATTTGATTAAAGTCCAAATTAAATTGAGTGTGATAATTAAACCGAATTTTATCTTGAAATTAGTCTAAGCATGCGTTCTACATTATTGTGCAAGATAAAATAAACCAATCACACTACGCTGCGATGTACGAGGAAAAACCCAAGACGGGAAACAACCTCGGACGACCCTTGCCACAAATCCACTAGATACGGAATTACAAGTACAAGACAGATAGACTTAGAACGACTGACTCGATCCCTCTCAAGCCTCGACTCTTCTTCTTGTAGACACCTCTTCCTAGCGGATAACCTCGGAACACCACCGCGATCTCGGAATCCACCGATGGGGCTTTCTATTGTCACCGTTACCCGTACATAGAGCCTTTCTCCAAGTGGGTAGAGCCGCAACAAAAAGTCTTCTTCTTTGATGGATGTAGAAGCAAACCAAAACTTCTCTTCTTGAATTCGGTAGAGATAAACCGGTGCCAAACTCCAAGCAATTTAATATGTATATGTGAACTTGAATAAACTCAATTGGGTGTACAGTGATGAAAATATTTTTCTCTAAAAATCTCACTCAAAACATGAACATTTTCCTAAACCATTTTTGCTCTCAAACACTCTCTAAGAGATGGAAAAGTTATGGAAATGTTAGTTTGGAAAATGTGATTCCCGTCCTTCATAAAGTCTGAAAAAATAAGTTAAGAAACAAGTGGGAAAGTGGGTTAAAAACTGCTAAAAACTTCCTAAAAACTGTTCCCGCCTAGCAGTTCGTTCGAACGACATTTCGTTCGAACGAACTCTCGTTCGAACGAGACTTGTAACAACGCTCCAGTTTGGACTCGTTAGAACGAACAATCTCGTTCGAACGACATTTCGAACGACGGACCAGTTTCGACTTGTTGGCAAACTCGTTCGAACGAAACCTGGTTCGAATGAAAAACTCATTCGAACGACATTTCGAACAACTTCCAGAATTTTTACAAAATTCGATTTTTGGCCCAGAAACTTTATATACTTTATTTTTAAAGTTCTAATTAAATTTTTCTGAAAGTAAACATAGTTTTAATTAAACCTAACACCCAACAAACTTTGTTCCAAGCTCCTATATAAACATAATTGCATTCATACCTTGGTAGCATGGAACTATAGTTGATGACGTAGAAACGAGGCACACAAACCGGCATTTTGATGAATCTTTATACTCTTTGCCGCTACGTCTTCATCAAACACTTCATAGGCTTCAGAATATTACATTTACATACTATCCTATGAATAAATGTTTTTTTCCGGAAATGAGCCAAATCTATATATGGACTCAATTGGAAATTTGTGTCCTTACACGGAGTGACAGCACCAGAAATAGCACTCAGACCACGAAAATTAAAATTGGACAATTTATAATCATCTTCAGTCGAGGCTGACACGGGTTTTAAATTGGTGATGTTATTAACAGTTACCGTGGGAGGAGTCCAACCAGTTTCACAAAGCAACCAAACACGCTCGTCAATAGATTTTAAAATTGATTTCATACGAGCTTTCCAGTAGGCATAATTAGACCCGTAAAAAATAGGCATCTGATTATATAAGTGCTCCATAGGAAAAAATGCGAATTTTCACAAAACTGATTTAAAAAAAAATCAATATCACACGATTTTGCAGAAAATATGAATACGCGTTAAGTTAGCGTAACTTGCTCTGATACCAATTTGAAAGAGATGCGACTGTATAATAATTGATTAAACTAGATTCGCAAGTTTCCGAGTAACCCTTATTTAATTAGAGTCCCTAAACATGCATCTACGGTGCGTATGTCAACCCATAAATAAATAAAGCATGTGACACAAAAATATGCTGAGACACAGATTTCGGGAAAAAACCCCTTTCGGGTAAAACTTTTATTTCACTATGAATATACAAGTCGCAACTTACAATTACATAGAGAAATCTGCAATGGATCAACGCGCAGCTAACCCACAAAGACACGCAGTCTTGAACTCAGCAAGAGAATACACGCAGCACCCTCCAAGGACTGGCAGCCCAAACAACAAAGGAAGAACCGCAGCACTCCTCAATGACACGCAGTCATAACACTTTGTAGAGACTCCCTCAGCAATGACATGCATCCCTCGGTTGCAAAGATCTCTCCACAAATATGAACAACAACAAAGTTTGTGTTCTAGGGTTCCAAAAGATTCACAAAAGTAATTGGGATTTTTGTGTGTGAATCAAAAAAAGTCTTGGGACTCAAAAAGGGTGAAGACTTAGAGTAATTAGGACTCTGAAAATCGTCTTGAAAAGTCTTAGAAAACAACTCCCTGAAGTTGGTTCAAATAAGAAAAGTTTTTAGCCTAAAAAATCTCGAACAGATCTGGCCGAATTTATCCCAGGCGGATCGGTCCGACCTCGGATCGGTTCTTTTTTAAAATGGCCTCTTCGGTTTGCCTGCAATCCGGGGTATTCTGGTGCAATGCGGATCGGTCCGGAGGCGGATCGGTCCGGTAGGGAGGCGGACCGGTCCGGCTTCCCAGAAAAATAAAAAACTTTTAAAAGCCTCATTTTGCTTGAAAAAACTTACTTCTTATTTTTATAAAAAACATTTTATGAAAATTTCTCAATACTAAATATGAACTTTAAGGAACTTAAAAACAAAACTTTACCAAGTTCATTCTCGCAGAGGCTATGATGTTGAAGAAGCTTTGATATTCGGATCCGTTGATGTAGATGCGATCTTGAGTTTCTTCAACGGTGTAACGGCGTATGACATACAAATTGACAATGGACAAAAATGTCCTTACAATGAAACTACTCATAATTTAAATCATTAATGTAAATGGTGTATTTATTTTTATTAAAGGTTCTCATACCATTACTTATATGCATATCTATACTCCATGTGTGAGACGTCTCATAAAAATGTAATACAAATAAGCACACAAACACACGGCCGATACACTTCCATTTAGATAAGGTAATAATTATGACAATTAACTATGTAATCTTTATTATGAGTAATTAAATTAAGAGGAAAGATATTTTAAATATCCAACCTCTATACCCAACCTCAATTCATTCATCACAAACCACAATAACCATAACCCAACAATCCAATCACATGTTTATCTCGTACTCCTTTTAAATCATCTACTTGATTTATTTTATTTAAAGGACTAATTGGCTCAAGATAATTCTCATACAATTAGTGCATTAAATTCTAAGAATATATTTATAATAAGAATCAATTAACATTTTAAGGGTATAACATGGGATAAATAAACATATATTCTTCTCATTGATAATAGGCATCAATTTTACATTTCTATACTTAGAATTTTAACTCTACCTAGCATGAAGTTTTTTAATTCTAAATTATACTATAATCATGTTCGAATTTCTCAACACACATTCCAAATGTCATAAATCGAAGAACAAGTCCAAAACCCTAACATGTCAATTATATTAACAAGGGTTCCATATAAAATTTCTAACAAGAATAAGAGCTAAATTTCAATATAGGATTTGAGAGGATAAACATATTCACCTAATTAATATCATACAATAAGAAGCCTAAACATAATATGGGTTTATAACTCATTTTAATCCTTCACATTAGTTTTAGGTGAAATTTATCATAAGCATATATAAATGGAGAAGAGTAAAAAAAATTGCTTAAAAGAAGAATTAACTTGACTTGAATTGAATGGAAAAGTTCTTGAAATGTTTGCTTTAAACCCACTCACTACACCAAAATTTTCGACTTGTCACGGTCATTGACTGTGACAAGTCCAACTTGTCAAGGTCAATAATCGTGACAAGTCTGGGGGTGACAACTTTTTCTATCAAGGACTTGTCACGGTCAAAGACCGTGACAAGTTCATTAGACTTATCATAGTTCTATCATAGTCTTTAACCTTGACAAGTTTTGTCACGATCAAAGACCGTGACAAACCTGTGGCAAAACTAAAAAAATTATCACGGTCAAAAATCGTGACAAGTTTCTTTGTAACACACTTGTCACTATTTTTAACCATGATAATTCTGGGCAAAATAAAAAAAGAACCTGCTGGGCAGTATGGTCACTGCCACAACCCAACAATATATTTGTACCTATTATAGCAAAATTGTACATGTCCAAACAACATATATCGAAATAATATACCAAATCATGGCATATATAATCCATATCCAAATAAAATAGAAATGTAAATATCCATATCCAAACCAACATATACCAAAATCAAAAAAATACAAATACAATTCAATATCCAAATAAAAAAGATAAAATAATGTCAATCTTCAGCAGGTCGGAGGAGGAAAGAAAGCCACACAACATATGAATTGAGACACCCCGCAATATGCTGAACATTGCATTGTTCACGCAACGACAAAGGTGAGTTCTCATTTCCCTCCACCACATGCGTGATGCGCACTCTTGACTCAATGTCTTATAGGGGACATCCATGAACCGACATACCCGGGAGGAAACTCGAATCCCTCAACCCCCTCGCTATTGGCTCTTCACAATATATGTCGAGTAGATGCACGCTCGACCAATCAAGTGTTGACATAGACCGCTCAACGGGGGTCACAATGGGAAATGGATCATCATATTTCACCGAGTCCATGGGTATCGGTGATGAAGCAGTGGCATCGGCGTCCTCGTCCTCATCCTTATCCTCATTTACCTCTACCACCTTCTCCTTCCCCTTGCCCTTGCCCAACTGAAGCTTCATGAAGGCATACATATCTAAGACCGTCGCCTCCAACCTTTAGAACTTATCGTCATGGGATTCCACCTTATGTTCCAACTCGTTGTTTCTCGTCTCCATGCCGATGATCCTAGACTTCCCCTCCCGTGATCTCACCCCCTAGTCCTTAAAAATCTTCATTGAAAACTTTGATATGAAAACCTAGATTTGATATCTCTTTGAAAGCCCCTTTGAAAACTTGAATGAAACTATGTTTGGTTGAATTTACCGTAAAGAGGTTGGTTGAGAAAGAAATTTGAGCGTTTTGGGGTTTCTTGATGAAGAGAATAAGTTCAAATGCATCTTAATAAGAGAAATGGGTGTAAATATAATAAAGAGGATAAATAAATCACCCCCCCCCCCCCCCGGGTTATATCCCATTACTAGGCCGCAACATAGGAAAGGTCGCGGTGCTTTCTTCCATGATTGCGGTTCAAGAGGTCTTAGGCACGGCTCGTTAGATCCACTCCAAATCCCTTTGGTGATTGACAAACCCTAGTATCCTCAATATTATGCAACCCTACTTAGTCCCCAAGTAACTCATAAGTACTCAAATGACCCTTAACCTTTATACAAACTACCCAACATTCTAACACCACTTTTAGCTTCTTACAATTACCAATTTATCCCAGGCTTTTATAAAATCAAACTTTAGCCCATACGTCTTTGCCAATTTATCAACTGAACTCTAAAATTCGAAGTTAACTCAATTTAACTTATTTTCATATAAATAAATTCGAACTTCTCAGTATTAAATAAAACATTAATTTGAATTATCTTTTATTTTATAATCACTCTTAATTATTTAATGCTTTATAAATATGGGTTATTACAATATTATTATTTGATTACCGTACGACATACGTACTACATCTTAGTTTTTTTAGTTTTGTCATTTTCAACACCCTTTTCTAAATCAAATATAATACGCGCATACATATCTTTTTCAATAGTATATACATGAAATTTCATTATGTTTATATGAATTTTTGCAATGTATACGCAAATTCATGTTACTTATGAAATGAATTTTATAATATTTTTATGCATATGAATTTTAGTAATTCCTGTGATGTAAATGTCTACCCCTCCTAAAAAATGGTAGATAGTTTACTGTGTGACTAAGATGTTTTTTTAGAAGTGAATTTTTCTTAATGGTCATTAGGAAAGAAGAAGAAGTTGAAACATAGAGAACACAGTTCCAACGGCAAGTGCAGAAACTGGAATACAAGATGGTTAGTGAAAATCCACACAAGGAGCTGGAGAATCATATTTCGAAAAAGTTAGAGGATTTACAAATGTTTGTATCATCATCGGAACATTATTTTTATCGCGTTCACGAGGCGATTCATAAATTAGATGTCGAAGCCTTTACCCCTCAAGTGGTTTCTATAGGCCCTTTTCACCACAATCGAAAACCACTTTAAGATGCAGAACCATATAAATTGGAATCTTTGTAGAATTTCCTCAAATCGAGTGAAGCTAGCTTGGATAAACACATTGAGAAAATGAAAGGTTATGAAAAAAGTGCACATAGTTGTTATTCCGAAGACATTGAGATGGATAGTGATGATTTTGTGACCATGATGCTAGTTGATGGTTGTTTTATCATTGAGATGATAACTAAGAGTTGTTCAAATGACGAAGAAGGCTCTATATATCGCAGTTTCTTACACTCGAATGAGGTGTACCGGGATTTGGTATGACTCAAAAATCATATTCCCTTGTTTATTCATGAGAAGATACTCCATCTATCCTTACCCCACAAAGACCTTTTCTATTCATGAGTCAATTTTCTTTTACATCGCGATGCACAGGGAACAAAATCATCTATCGTGTTGTATGGATAAGCTACACCTCATTAAAGTAGCAAAGCATATCACTGATTTTATCTGAACCCTCTATTTACCACCTATACAAAAGTGGACACCACGAGGCGATCTTGGAACTCATTTTGCGATATTGCATGGTGCTGCCCAACTGCATAAAGCATAACTCAAGTTTAAGATAAACTCCATTAATGACTGGCTCGATATCTATTTAATAAGGCAGTGATGATCATCCCCCAAGTTTCATATTATGAAACGAAATAAACTCTATAATTAGTAACCTCATGGCACTCGAGCTTCGTCACTACCTAAACAAAACACACACTATAGATTATGTTTACTTTATGAATAACTTGATGAAGGGTCCTAACCAAATGGACGAAAACTCTCTCTCTAGGGAAACCATACAAAACCTAAACAACATATCTGCCCTACCTCCACCCAAACCACCAAATATGTGGCCCTCACCGAAAACTGCTCCTGTCCCCATGGATATAAGCCACGCTTCTCCACTAAATTTGCATGCACCAACTCCGTCTCCAACTAGGATATCGTATAAGGACAAAGTTTTGGGGCATGCTACCGTGAGTGGAATAAGAGACATAGAAGCTACTAATTTTTCATATCATCACCAGGGGCCTTTTGTTAAACACGAGCTTTTCACATCAAATGATATGGATATTACCATAGAGGATTACGATTCAGAAGATGAACAAGATGATAAACCAAGTACAGAGGTCATTATTCGGCAAGTGCTAATTGAAAAACGGGAACTTGTAAAAGTACAGAAATGTTGGCGACAATCATTGATAATTAAATTATTGGAAAAACTTTTATCCTTCCAAAGGCTTGCATTACGGTTAACATGACTCTGAAACTTAAAGGTTGGGCTTTTTATCACTGATCTAGGCTACAACTATTACTTAGTTAATTTAAGATCTATGGATAACTACCTTTTGATTTTAGCCGGAGGACCATGGTTCATGGAAGACCATTATCTGTCGGTAGAAAGGTGGCAAAAAAAATTTTAGCCCTCAGTTGCCACGATTAAACACATGATTCTTTGGGTGCAAATACACGAACTACCTATAGAATACTATAAACGGGATTTTTTACATTGCATTGCGGCATCGCTTGGTAAACCATTAAAAATTGATCTCTACACTGAGTCAAGGGGACGTGCACGTTATGCGCGTCTTTGTATTGAATTCAATATTGAACAACCTCTCCCACCGAAAATTAAAATTGGTCGCAGTCTTCGAAGTATTGTGTACGAACTCAAAATTGACATTTGTTTTGGTTTCATTGGACATATAAAAGGCAGTTGCAAACTCAATGGCTCAGCCACAATGCTAAAACCGAACAGCAATCAGGACTCCACTGAACAATGGCAAGTAGTAACCCGTCGTCCGCCTCGCCGGAATAAACCATTGATGTCTCACAGTCAAGACAATTCTGGCATTGGATGAGGGAATAAGGAAAAACATCCTCACACAATGGAGGACCTGGGAAGCCAGCAGAAGGCACCGAAAGAGTAGGGGAGGCATAGTCTTTCCATGCATGACACTTTGTCGCTTACTAGGAATATGGGTAAACGTTCTCCACAGGTTAAGGCGAGGTCCATTGATTCTCGGACACCTAAACTAGGGGATAACATACATCGGATCGGGTTCAAAAATCTCATTTCTCTCTCAATTTCACTCATGTGCATGGGGCTCAGAGGGACCAGTGTTTGATAACAGGCCACAGGGTTAAGCAGTGCTTCAAAATGACAAGGATCAAAATTTGGCTCAAACCAACAGCATTCAAGACACCGCCTTAAAGCAGGATATAAACAACACTGCTTGGACCCCTAATGACGTACGTGGCACTGCTATAAAAATTGATGATTTCCCTATGCAACAATCACCGCCATGCAAACCAAATATAAGTGATGAACTCTTTCCAACCTCGGCAATACTTCTAACTACATCGTAAGACCAAATAGTCCATCAGGAAGATGATGAGACGGAGCTCAAGTCCAAATTTCCTGACCTTTTCCAATAGCCCCCCGGATTCCCGACCTCGAAACTGTTCCAGCGACCTCCGCCACGACCAAAAATGAGGACAACTTACATGATGAACCCAATGCACCATTGGTACGTATTTTCTGCCTTGACATCTCCCACCCCGCATTCGTCACCATCAGCTAGGAAGTTCCAGCATACCAAACCCCCAAACCGAACCTCCATCACCTCTCGACACTCAAAGAATAATTCAAAGAGGGCCTCACGATCTTCTCATTAAAGCCAATTTCTCCCTACACCATGTCTTCCATTGCCAGCTTCTTCAACACCGCGTACACGTAGAGGTCGTCCAGCACAAAAACAGACTCCAACGAGAATCGACGTCCATCTTCACATTCCTTGCCCATCCAGTTCCAAACGATACGCAACTAATGATGAACCCAATGCTTCCAAAAGAATTTGTGTACATCCTTCATGCGCCGATATTAATGAGGTCCCATCACCGATTGCACCTACTGAAATTTCTACTTTGGAATGCTAGAGGGGTTACTCGACCAACCTTTTTACCAGAATTTATGAATATTATTCATCGACAACAACCTTACATGGTCGTCACTCTGGATACGCGCATGGATGCTCGTCGCTCCTTGGACGAGATTGCCCGTTTACCTTTTCACAACCACATCATTTCTCCTGCACTTGGCCAATATTGAGGTATCTGGATCCTTTGGATAGAAGGACCTATCACAGAACATAAAGTCGTTGTATCTTCGCGATTCATTCATGCCCTCATTGAACATGATCCAGTAGCCGGACCTGCAGAATTAACGTCGGTCCATATGCCACCAAATCTCGTAGCTCAAACCCAGGTATGGAAACAATTGCATTTACTTTCAACCTCTGTTCTCCACCCCTAGATTTTACTTTGGGATTTTAATACAATTTTAGCCCTCATGAAAAGCTAGGAGTCCAGGAGTTTAAATTTTATCGAGCCAGATCTTCAAATAATTTTATGATGACACATGATATCCATGATTTAGGATTTCAAGGACCATCTTTTACTTGGAAAGCGAACACCCCTTTTGGTCATCATATACATGAGCGGCTAGATAGGGGTCTAGCTAATACTGATTGGATGGATATTTTATCCTTCCACTAAATCACCCATCTCCCAAATGCAGGATCTAATCATTGTCCTATAATGCTAGATAGTATGCCTCAAGCGATGCAAAATCCTAAACGTTTCATTTACTATAAAGAATAGGCTTCCTACCCATCGTTTGGTGAGCTGATTAAGACCCATTGGATCCCTCCTTTGGAAGGACCGCCTGCCACCATTTTCCATAAAAAATATATTTCCTTTAAAAGAGCTGCGACAACTTGGAAAATTAATGTGTATGGGAACATGGCCACCATATTATTACGGGAAAAATATATTTTGCAACATAATCTTAGTTACACCCGAATTCTGCTCTCTTATTACGGGAAAAAGAAATATAGGAGTCTTTAGCCTATCAATCAGGAAAAATTGTATTGGAAAAATAAATATAAACTCAAATGGACCCTAGATGGGGATTCTAATACTAATTTTTCACGCTTGTGTCACATAACGTCGACGTACTAATACCATCCAGGCAGTATATAACCCGAAAATTGGATAGCATAAGATTCAATTGGCGATGGAAAATCAATTTAAAAACTATTATGACACGTTATTCCAAACAACGTCTCCTGAAAAGGTTTCCAGATTATCTCCATCTTTCACTCAGATTCGGGACTTGGATAAAATTAATTTACTTCAACCTATCACGGAACGTGAAATCTGGACCACAATTACTAGAATGGGACGTAATAAAAGTCCTGGACCAGATGGGAACACCGTGAAATTTTACCAGACCCACTAGCGTGAAGTGGGCCCTCCAGTTTGTAACCTGGTGCGAGAATTTTTCTTTTCAGGACGAATGATGTAAAATTTAAATAATACAATCCTTATATTTATCCCTAAGCACTAAAACCCTACCCAGGTTCTCATTATCTCCCTATTAGCCTTTGCAATGTCATTTACAAACTTATATCTACGATTTTAGTGGAGCGATTACCTCCAATCATCAAATATATCGCGTCGCCCTATCAATCAGATTTTTTAAGGGCCGACACATTCAGGATAATATTCTAATAGCTCATGAAATGCCCCATACAATACGTAAATCCAAATCTTAAAAAGGAACTTGTGCTATCAAAATTGACTTATCAAAAACTTATGATCAAATGGAATGGCTTTACCTTCAATTAGTCCTGCATCAACACGGAATGTCGGAACGGTGGCTCTCTTTCCTAACCTCCTGCATGACCACTACTTCCTTCCAAACTTTGATTAATGGCCATTTGGGGCCCATTTTTAGGCTCTCGAGATAGCTACGACAAGGAGATCCATTGTCCGAACTACTCTTCATCCTTGGCTTAGATGTCCTTCTATGAAAGATTGATATGGAAAATCAACTCAAAACCATAACTGCGCTCTGTCCCTCTAGAAATGGTCCAAAAATCCCTGGTTTAGTGTTTGACGATGACTTTATTTTCTTTTTACAACCTACAACCCAATCTATAACCTGATTTCAAACAATTTTGGAAACCTTTTCACATGTGTCAGGTGAAACCATTAATTATGACAAATCTCTTATAACCTTTGGTCGCTCAACCCCTCGCACCATTATGTGTGAAACCCGATCGATGCTAGCCTTCTAGAGAAATCTGGGGCATGAAAAGTATTTAATACTCCCTCTTATTACTGGTAGGGTCACTCGGAGTCTGTTCACGGACCTCATAGTAGACCTTGACAATCGTCTCCACACATGGTATTCGCATTTTCTTTCCTATGCGGGTCGGGCTACTCTTATTAATGCAGTATGTACCTCACTGCCCGTTTACAGTTTGTCGGCCTACCCTTTGTCGAAATCCATTCTTACTGCCATCACTGTTAAAGTAAAGAACTTATTTTGGAATGCTAACGCACACACTCAGAAAACTCCAACCATCCATTAGGATGTGATTACTTTACCCAAAAACTATGGAGGACTCGGCATAAAAAACCTGCACACTCTCAACAAAGCATTCATGCTTAAGCTTTTATGACAGCTCTACTAGGACCAGACTCTGGTCGCGAGTCCTAAAAAAAAGTGCTATCCTCATGCCTCTTTAATTGAAGCAATTGCTCCCTCTCATGCCTCCTAGTTTTGGACACGAGTCTCCAAATTAATTCCCATTTTCAAACAAGGGATTAAATGACAAATTGGACTGGGTACAATAAAATTTGAAAACAAATTTGGGTCCTCCAAGAAACACTAGAATAACGATTCCCCCAAATACTGCCAGCATTCTGTTAGAACCCCTTTCTCGTTTCATTCAGAATTATCAGTGGAATCTGGAATTACTGTCACATTATCTGCCACTTGATTTTCTCCTTTTTATTCATCCATCTGCATTTCACCCTTGGGGACGAATCAAGGAACGAAATTTACCATTAAAGATACTTGCCTTTGGCTGAACACAATCAAATGTCATCTTCCATCATTACCATGGACGTGGCTCTAGAAAAGCACCCTAACTACCACCGAAAGTTAAACTCTTCCTTTGGTTTCTTATTCATCAAGCACTGCTTACAGTGGTGCCTTTACTACTATCATAAAATTACTGCTCCAACCTGTCCACTATGTGATCTCCCAGACTCTACCACTCACATCTTCAAATGCCAGAACTGATGCTTGATATGGATCCTTTACCCATTCTCCGTCGTCTGAGAGACACTGGTCAGGCAACCTCACTTCTAACGGCATCAAACGTTTTTTTGCTCTCCGCCACCTCTGGCTTGATCAGAACGAGGCTTTATTTAACCATAAACCAATTGTGAAATCCATTTTAATTCATTATATATCTGACCAAGTAAACCAATTCCTCCACTCCCATAATAAACCGATTGTCGGGCAGAATCAAAACCTGTTGATTCCATTACACATTGCGTGGACGTCTCCCTCACTTGGGTTTGTTAAATGTAACACTGACGGATCGAAATCTCATATCACGGGCCTTGCTTCCATTGGCGGATTACTTAGAAATAAAAGAGGAGAGTTTATCCTGGGATTTTCTAAAAATATCGGACATGTGTCATCTTTTATGGCTGAACTGTGGGCTTTAAAAACTAGGCTTGATCTAGCTTTTCAAATAGGTATAAAATGTATTGAAATAGAAATAGATTTGTTAAATTGGGTTCCAAATGATTTCCAGGAACCAGGCTCAGCACCAGACCCACTCGAACATTCTGCAACCCATCCTTGATGGCCTCAGGAGATTTCACCAAGTAGTCATGTCGTTTTGTTTTCGTGAAGCTAATATGTGTGCATATGCTTTTGCTGCTTTTTCGATTATGCATCCTTTTTTTCTGTGATTCTTCAGTCAGTTCCTAGTTATGTTTTCCTTTTTTTCTGTCATGATATGTGTCCTAGTTCTATACTTAGGTATGCTGCAGCAAACATCTCTTATAAAATACTATTGGTTTGAATAAAGCTTCATTTTTTAGGGAAAAAAGGATCCTAAGGATTTTGAGTTCCTTGTCTAGTCAAAAATCTTGTAAAACCAGATTGGCAATAGCAAACTAGCAACATGTTTCTTTTCCAATCTTCTTGAAGGGATTTAATATGACAATGCAAACCACTTATCAGCTCAAATTTGTGAAGATGTAAACAAATACTACTAGGACAACTGGAGCCTCGAAAAGGCAGTCTTTGCACGCAATTACAACCCGCCAATATGAAAAACAATCTCTATAACAACTTCAATTATACTCGTGCTAACTTTTATACAAATCATATGCTCTATCACTATCCTGCTACCCAATCCTATAGTTGGTGGATTACTTAATTTTATATTAACAGTTAAAATTGTTGAGTAGATTGACATTATCCATGTCTGGTTACCTGCTAAATATATACCTTCCCTCTTTAGAGTTGGTTTCTACCAATTTATTTTTACATATGAGGAAATATATTTGTATGAATTTCTCATACAATTTATAGTTGATTTTTTCATACCGGGGTTAGTTTTGTTTCATAATAAAAGTGTTTGAGTTGTGAACTCGTGACTTATTTTAAACCTTATTTTGTGCAGAAGTTACTGATTAATTTGACTTATAGTTGCTGCTTAAATAGTTCTGATCATTGCACCCGTTGTTACTTTTTCTTTATTAGGAAAAAAACATAAATAAATAAATGAAGTCTTTTTTTACTTTAATACGCCCATAGTTATTCTACTTTTGAGTTTGGTACATTTTTTTAATTGACTGTGAGTTTAGTACATATGCCCTTAAAGCTATGTTACATTTAACAACCATGACCTTTTAATGAAAATATAAATTCTATTTGTTCTGTTTTTTCCCTTCTTTGGGGTTTTTCAATTTTTTCGGTTTTCTTTATTTTTCTTATTTTCTTACTTACTTTTTTCGTTAAAAGACCATGTGCATGGCACGTGTCTGTTAAATGTAACAAAGCTTTAACGAAATAGGTAACAAACTCGAAGTCAATTAAAAAAAAGTAACAAACTCAAAGCAGGATAATTATGAGGGTATTAAAGTAAGAAGACACATAAAATAAAATAAAATCATCAAGGCACATCAATGTTATCTAAGCAACCAAAGATCCATTAATGAGTAAAGTGTATTCCACATGCAGTTTCTCTCTCGATCAGTGAGAAAAACCAACAATTTGCAATATTAACAAAAAGGCAATGGGAATACCACCAAAAAAATAGCCTAAACATACACAGTTTAAACTCAACCTGTGGAACAACATAACAACTCATTTCTAATCAACAAGTAATAATACGCTCCAACTTATTTCAGCTTAGATTTTGAAAAGCTTTGTAATGGTTTTGCAAGGGGTCGAGCCGGGGCATTTCTAATGACTTTCTTTACATCGTACTTAACCGATGAGAAGGCATAAATCGCGGCAATCAACATTGCTGGGTAGACAAATACGGCTTTTGTGGGATCTGGGTTCACTTGTTATCC
The DNA here is from genome assembly GCA_949130495.1 of Sambucus nigra. Lineage (NCBI taxonomy): Eukaryota > Viridiplantae > Streptophyta > Magnoliopsida > Dipsacales > Adoxaceae > Sambucus > Sambucus nigra. The sequence continues at coordinate 457,801,091 of OX422214.1, read as the reverse complement.
TAGGATCCCTTCTTTAACAAGCCCCCAAATAATTAAAAGCATTCCGAACATGCTCATTCGCCCCGGTTTCAGGATACCGATAAGTGCTCCCGCCACAGAAAAGTAGCTTCCTGCAAGAACCTGGTAAAAAGGCAAGAGAAATTAAAAACATGCATCTTGGCACCTTTTGAAAAGAAAAAATAATGAATCTTAAAAGAGCATCATGATCATAGTTGCCAAATCATGTATGACATCATGTCACATAGTTCGAAATGAAAATTATAAACGATAAATGTGTAGAGAATACATTATCATAAATAAGAAAATGTACTACTGTCTAAAACTAATCTTAGGACATTATCTAACTGTACGACTCTTGCCGTTGTAATAAAAAGTGTGTTCAACACAAGTTGTAATCTCATTATTATAAGAATATTAGAATTTAAAAAAAATGGAAGCAAGGACATACAACATATAAATGTATATTCATTTCCATAATTTTCATAAGAAGACCAATACGGACCAATGCAATAAGACTAATATGGTTATGATACAGAGCTACTTGGAATATATCCACGTAATACATATCTTTTTGGTGTTATCTCGTATCCTTTTGTCCAATACTAACAACCATGCTCATGATACATTTGATATATGTGCAATACTAAGAAGAAGAATTGCATTGCAAAAAAAATTATGTCAAATATTATTCCTGATATTTTTTATGTTATTATTGATACATACTAAGGTTCTTGTGTATTTGGACAATATATAATAGTGGGTATTTTTTAATGATAAGTAATTACACTGATAAAAGTGTATTAGTGTAGTGAAATTGTTTTATGGGCACAATAAAACATGTTTTATATTTGCCTAATTAAGAGAGTGTTTTGTGTATATTTATATTCCATTCAAAAAGTTTTCAGCATACAAACATCATCATGATCTTGAAAACCTCCATGTTTTAAAGAGACTTTGAGGTCAAAAATGAAACCAGCTATGTATCATAACTATGATTTCTTAGGATTTGGATACAACTGACAGGGCCATAGTATTCTCCTGGACAAAGTTTAGGTCCCCCAAACCACTTATTTCCAATGTATAGAATGTTCGTGGTTGAAAATCCTTACAAAATCAGATATTGCAAACGATGCAAGGACAGCAAGTAATAATGAAATTATAAGAATAATAAATTGTAATACAAAGTGCGTAGAATGGGGGAAATTTGGAAGTAATGCAAGTAATTCAAATATACAGAAAGTGATAAAGTTGTTTGGTTCGCAGGTGTACTATTTTGAACCAGATAACAGAAGTTTACAAATATTTATCTAACCATTGAACTTTGCAAACAAAAGTAATTAAAACTAGACATCGGAAAAATGCAACACAGCACGAAATTATCAAATGGGTTTAGGCTTATGTTCGGGTGTGGTATATCGAGTCAACTCATTAGACCTGTTATGATAATGAATCGAGTTCGTGTAATTTCTTAGACCCAATTATCCACTATCAGTAACAAGTTATAGAGTCGTTTACCCGAACCAATGGCTTAAACCAATATCAAACAGTTAATGTAACGAAGACCCAGACGATAACGAGCCCCACTTATAATGCATCTCAACCATAAATTTAATCCCCAAATCTCTACCATTCATATTTTATCGTCTTCGGGTCTTATCGGGTTCGTGTCTAAACGGGTGACTTTTATCGTCTCGAAAAACCATATTCAAACCTGACCGTTATCTTAACGTGTCGTGTTCACCCGTCATTATCTATTAAGATAATGATTTATTTTAAATCGTATACAAGTTGACATATTAGCTTATTTTTTAACCCAATTAGACCGAGTAATTCATTGACATTCCTAACTCTCTGATTTAGTAAAAATAGTTATTATTAAATTAACATTAAGCCTTATAAACTCTTTATAAGTCTCAACAATACATCTTATTTCCTTAAATTAATGGGTCTTAACGGGACGTGCCTCATTTTGTCAGGTCTACATGTATGGGTTGAGGGGGTTTAGACACAAACCCTATAAAACATGACTTGACAAGAACCGTTTATTTAATCTCAACCATAAGAGACTGACAGTAATTACTTCACGGTGATGATGCTAGATATTAATAAAAAATAAGGGGGTGTTTTCTAACAAAGTTGGAGAAAGAGTGAATAACAGTTGATTTTGTATGAAAAGTTGAAAAAAGCCTAGAAAAAAATAGTAGTTTTGGTGAGATCCTCGCTTACTTTTTCAGTTTTCCATGGAATCCAATTATTTAAGGGCTCGATAAAGATTAGATTCCATGGAAGACCTGAAAAGAACGACAGCATCTCACCTTACCACCCATCTAGTTTTCTATACTTTCTCCAACTTTTCATAACATGATCTATTTTTAAATCTTTTTCCAAATTTGTAATCAAGCTCTACCAAAGGGGATACAAAATCGCAGGGGCAAACCCCAAGACTTTTGGGGCATCCTTATTAGTGATTTCTATGTGTTGTTATTGTCTAATACATGGATTTTCGATTGAGCTTTCGAGGCTCTTGAGTCCTGTCCAATATAACAACACATATATAGAAATTAAGTTTTCATCTCAATCTCTCATAATCTCATATTCAATCAAAAAGTGACCTTACCCACAAAAGGGCTACAATATATAGGGAGATAATAAAAGAATATTTTGCATATATTCGAACTAATAAGAAATGTTTAGGTCCTTTATGAGGTCATGGGTGATGTCACTACGAAAGTGACATTCCATGAAATCATAGTGGAAGCATCCACATTCTTAACTAACTAAACGATATCCCCAAAGGGATATTTCTTACATTAATAACAAAAGTCTATATGAAAAGAAAAATTACAATATAGGCAATCGTCTCGACACGTGGACATCATCATCATCCACATCGTCAAACAGATTGACAACCTATAAATATGTCATCCATTTTGTGTCACATTACCCCTAAAGGGTGCCACCTTTAGCCCCTTTTTCAGATACCAATTAATGCACCCGCCTTCTCATTCAATGCCATTAGCACTGAACTTTAAGACCTATGGACAAGATCAACCCCAAGTTGGGCTACAAATGAACCGAGCTGTTCTCTTTCGTAAAGCAAACTAACCGAGCTCGATCACGATTTTGAGCTCGTTTAAAAATTTGCTATGATTGGACTTAGCTTGAGCTCGTCGTTTATGGCATAAACAAGCTGAATTAGACCCCTAAAACCTAGCTGCTCGAGTTTGGCTCGTTTAAAGTTCGAACTCACTCGTTCGTTTAGTAAATGAACTGAGCTCAAACATGATCTCAAGCTTGTTTAATAATCGACCTTAACTAAGCTTGGTTCGAACACGGCTCGACTCGGTTCGTTTACAACCCAAACCCCGACCCATTATAAATACTGTCCTACTAAATTAACTATACGTGATGAATTTCACCTTCACCCTCAACAACCTAGAGCTCTCAAAACAAAACTCAGCAATAGAAAAAAACACTTATGCTCTTCGTGAGGACCCTTGAAACGGGTTGCATCTCGATTATCGAGGAGAAATTCCCTAATCCCTAACCAACATGCACTACCCTCTTACAATAAGAAGTGAATTTGAAACAGGACGCATCCTGCATGTATAGCAAGTTCGAAATATAAAAGAAAAAATTACATGTGTAAATTTGCACCCAAAATGAAACTATAAATGTGTGTGTGCTCTGTAAGTAACACTGAAGTAATTTTTTTTTTAAATAAGCCCCACATAAACATGCTCCTAAACAACAAAAAAGTCTAAAATACATACTATTTTTCCTTCTAAAACTTCCAGCAACTAGCAGTTTCCATAAACTCAATTAAACAAACTTAGGGGTGGCAATTTTTGACACGACGCGATAACCCGACACGAACTCGACACGAAGTTAGCGGGTTAGGGTTGACGATTTCTTGACACGAACCCGAATATGACACAACCCGCCAACACAAATAATAAACGGGTTGGGTTAGTGTCAAACACGTATAACTCGAAAATGACACGAATAGCCCGCTTAACTCGTATTTTATGGAGAATATATTTGATAATTTATATATCTTGATAGGCATTCTATAAAATTCAGGGAGAATCGGATGATAAATTATTTATGTGTTGAAAGAAGTTGAAATTAATTAAATTTAAGTTATTATAGGCCTATGATTAGTATGATTGGTTAAGAGAGAAGAATTTTTTATATATATTTTACTTAATGGGTTATACGGGTCAACCCGAACACGACACGATAATAAATAAGTCGGGTTAGTGTTTGCTCATCTGACACGATTAGTTAAATGGGATGGGTTAGGGTTGATTAATACTTGACACGAACTCGACATGACACGACCCGAACACGACACGACGCACACGAATTGCCACCCCAAAACAAACTGCTCATTATTGGTCACTATCGAAGTGTCGGCTTTAAGATTTTATTGATTATTTGATCCTTCGGTAGTTCTTTTTCTTTGTGACACACCCTTGATATATTTCACCACTTTTTCAGATAGTGGGGATAATCGTTGTGAACAAGTTAAAACCAGTAATGATAATGAACAAATCAACTAGAATTGTAGTACTAGACAAACAAAATCTAAATGATAATTCATTAGTAGATGAAAGTTGATGGTAAATAGAACCAAGAAAGAAGATAGTGGAGCACATGCTACCAGCTTCAAATTGCATAAAAAAAAATTACGCCATCTGCAAGTAGGCCTGTCGAAGGATAGGTTTCAGATCGGACTTCGGAGTAAGTTCAGACCATATAATTTAATAAAAATATTACTCAATGAACCTGATATGAAATCATATGTCGGATCACCAATATTTCAAACATATTCAATTACATTAGGGTTTAGATTGAATATTATTCGACGCTATTAAAAGTATTGTATATATAATATTTGTTTTTAATTGTAATAATAATGTGATTTCCAATCAAATATAATTAAGAATAGAAAATATTAAATACATAGTATATACGTATGAGTGTAATAATAATCGTCGGATATACATATATATATGGTTAAATTATAAGTACTAGATATATGATATTAAATATCTTATTCATTTAATATAATAAATCGGATTGGATTCTTGATAGATTGGGTTTATACAAATCCCTATTCGATCCATCTACTAATCGAATATAGAAATAATCAGATTATCAATCATCAAGTTACAAAATGCCATCCATATTTGAATAAAGAGTAGTGTTATGAGTCCCAAATAACTCCCCCAAAACTCCCCCAAAAAACAATTAATATGGTGACCTGGCGGGACCCCATAACACAAGACAATACTTAATAGGCAATTGAGAGAGTAAGTGGAATCCACATCAGATTTGGGGGAGATTTTTGTACTCATATCATTATTATTGAATAAATAGATTGGATTCTGTCTCAAATCCAATCCATAGCCAAAAACTCAGCTCAACCCAACAAAGACTTTTTTTGGGATCGGATATATGAATCCTATTTTTCCATTCTACTGTATTCAGCACAATATCTTCGATATATAAATATTATATATTACATTCGTTGCGAAATTCAACAAGGCCACAACCATATAAACTGAAAACAAGAGAGAAAATGATAAAGTTTTACGAGCAAACCTCCAATGGTTGTAGATCAGTTATTGCAGGAGCACCCTTCGCATCAGTCAAGTTGTATATGCTTAGCAGATTATTCCAGCTTGGAACACTCATGTTAGTGACTAGACCATTCACAATAGCCCCGGGGTAGAGAAGTGACTTTACAACGGGAACGGGAAATATCTCACTTGCAATCAACTGGGAAGATGTTACCTGAACGGGAAATATCTCACTTGCATACCAGATCTACATGGTACCCTGTTTTAAAAGTAACCAAGAAAAGAAAATCCATAAGAGGTTGAACAATTTCCACATTTGATTTATCAAAATGTAACACAAAAATGTATTGTCTTTATCACACAAAAGGCAAGTGACAGGGATGTACCACAAGAAGACGAGGATTATAACAACTTTTTAGGAGTATATCAAAACAAAATATAGAATGGAAAAGACTACTATATAAGTTCGTAAAACCACATATGACCAATTTCAAGTAAACTTTCGGGGAAAGTTTTTGCATTTCCCAGAAATGCATGAACTTTGACAGAAATTTCATGCACTTACTGGAAGAATGCAAGAATACTTCCAAAAAAGAAAAAAATAGATAAATCCGATTAATGTAAAAAGAATCCAGATTTTCCAGATTATTGTACAAATAGTTCTAGAAAATAGGAAGCATAAATGATAATCATGTAATTTCTAATGTGAAAATAATAAATAATGAAAACAATAATTCCAACATTATCGTATATATACTTTGCAGATTACTTGAAATTTCAAGATTTTAAATAATCAAAACAATAATATCCGGACTATTGTACATATAATTCCAGATTATTGGTTTGATTATTGTCAATATGTTAAATTTTATGTTTTGTTATAAAGCTATAAAAGAAATTCATGGAAGAAACAGAGAGAGGGAGAGAGAGTAATTGGGGGTTTAAAAAAAAAGGAAAAAATGTTGCCTAAATTGAGTTTCAATCCCTAAATACGATAATCACCAAGTGTTAATGTCCAAACTGCCACAAATTTGGGGTGCCAAGGTCCAAAAACCCTAAAGTCTAAGGCACGTAAATGTAAATTAAAAAAAAATTGTCTAATTATGAAATATTCCACATGCAGTTTCTATCTCAATCAGTGAACAAAATACAAGGTATAATTTGTAGTTCTGAAAAAAATAACCGCAGTCATTTCAGCTTAAACTTTGAAGAGCATTGTAGCGGTTTTGAGAGTATATGTATGAAAATGTGAGTATGTAGATATGTGACAATGATTACACATAAATACTCTCTCATAATTTCATCTCTAGCGAAGTATATAAGACAAGGAGGCAAAGCATTTATAGGCGAAGGCTGAGAAAATACCAGAGACTACAACAACTAAGAGAAGGAAATAACAAATACAAATAAAAACAAAGGTCATACCCAGTGCACAAGACTTTCGCTTAAATGCAGGGCAGGGCCTGGGAGAGGCGGGTGTTGGCTGTCCTTAACCCCATATATGGAGAGGCTGCTCTCATGTCTCGAACCCGACACCAATCATAACATTGGCGAGGGCACTTGCCATCGCAGCAACGTACGACCTCTTAACTAATAAAAATATGTGGGATATAAAATATGCCCCTTGAAGCTGAAAAGCTATCTAAATACTCCCTCCGTCCCAAATTAAGAGTCCATTATTCCATTTTTGGTTGTTCCAAATTAAAGGTTCACTTTCCTTTTCCGGACATAATCACCGTACCAATTTCGACAATGGTTAACAAGAGTCAATCTTGATCGTTGATTAAATGTATTCTTGATCTACACAAAATAAAGACATGGACTCTTAATTTGGGACAGAGGGAGTAGTAAAAAGAGGGGTTGATACGAAGAAAAATCGCCTAAAAACCCTACGTATTCTCTGCCTCGAGATGACCATGCCAAAGAATAAGGAAGCAGGTACAGCGGTCCATGTCTAACGTAATGATACCCTCAATGTCATCCACGTGGGAGTGGACAAGCTCGATAGTATAAGGCAAAGGAATGGGAAGTATATGGGTGCCTTAGAAATGCGAGAGGGAAGTGCGGTGGACAAGTTGGTTAGAAGAAAAATATCAGATGCGTTATCCTCACAACATGAGCACCGAAACGGGCCCAAATGATGCAATATCTAGATTTTGACCACGGTCATGATGTCATTCCTTTTTCAAATAAATGACAACAAATTCTTGGGCTAAAAATTATGCTGCTATGGCGAGGGTCCACTTTGCCTTTATAGCCAGAATCACAAGCATGAACAAAAGACAAATAGTCTGCAAAGTCAAAATGCTGACAGGCACACCAGTGCTATCAAAGGAAACTAGACCATGTCAATAAGATCAGAGGCAATGAGCCTAAGATTGTCTGAAAAGGGCGTGAGGCTCGTAGGCAGTTGACCACATCGTTAGAAGAAAACTTGACAGTACAATGATGGAGTCCCGGATCCTAAGATTAACCGTTGTTGCACAATGACAATGATAGTTTGGCCATCCATCTAAAAATGAAATATTGTAGAGAACTATAGGTAACAATAGAAAAGTCACCGCAACGTGCACTGAAAATGTCCATGAAATGGACGGTAGAAGTAAGTGATACTGGGAGGGGCGCCGTTGGACGTGTACAACCTCCGTGAAGGAAAGAGCGGCCACGTGCAAGATTTTGGTCCTGTGATATAAAGAATTGATGGACCGCATGGTAGATAGAATCATAGTCCTTGATGGAAAGTTGTTTTAGCCACATCAGTCCATAAGAACACTAAAGGTCCCATGAGAATGGGGCCAAGACCGAACTAAACCCGGCTATAAGCAGCAGTAAGATCTAGTAACCTATGAAAACTCAAATAAACAATGGTAGATGTAGGCAACTCAACAATACCCTGGAGTTTAGACTCATCAACACTTGAAGTCCCTCACCAAAAACAACGTACCGTGAAGGACACCTTGCATACCTGTTGACGTGGCCATCGTGCTCCGCCTCTGATCGATTGTAAATCAGAATTCCACCAAATACGTAATCCCAAACATGCCCAAAAAATGTCTTTGAACAAATGTTGATGGGCATTAGACAGGATTAAGGGCATAACTGATGTAGATAGGCTTTATTATAACTGATGTAGATAATCATAATAATGTAGATAGGAATTATTGTTTAGTTTTGTTGATTGCTAGTATTAAATAATAAAAAGGGGTTTAGTCCACTTTAGTCAATATTAGTGTAAATGGATTACTATTTGTATAATTAGATAGGTATTGTATTGATGTAATAGAGATTCCATTACTCTTTGGCTTGTAAATATAATTTTCAAAATTGCGCTTCTGTCTTGTCTCTTCTATGGATCCAGTTGGTGGTGTATACATCAAATTGGTATCAGAGCGAGGTGAGCTCCTTAGTGTGTGTGTGTGTGTGTCCTCTCATTGTATCTCCATTAATGGATCCCAAGAAGAAAAATCAAAACAATGATTCCGAAAAACGGGTTGAAATTGGAGGGGTAAAATCAAAACAAGAAATCAAAAATTGAAGAAAACTAGGGCTGAAATCAAAGAATAATGGGTTGAAATGAGGAACCAACAAATCCCAATTTTGTTGAAATTGGAGGTCTTCAATTCTTCTCAGCTCATTACGCCTCACATACAAACCGTAGTCCCTATTTCAAACCCTAATTCTGAAATTCTCCAAGAACAACCTCAACCCAAAAATTTCACTAAAACCCCAATCATAACAAACAAAAACCCTCAAGAACGCATTCTTATCACTTCTGTTGCAAATTTACAATCTCTACCCATGCCAAACCACTCGCCAACCATAAGCAATCCAAACTAGAGTTACCAAAAATCGCTATATGGCTAGCGACTTCCGATACAGAACGCACGATCCCAATCGTCGACCATGAGCATACTGGAACGCTAAATCTAGCGTTCCATTTACAAAAACAAAAAGAAATATTATGATACATCATCAAAGGAAAATCACAATGTGGAACAAAAAAACTAGAAAAAGATAACATATATGTTTCAAAATATGTGATCCTATAAGATGTTACGCGATCCGCACAAATTTATTTCATTCCGACTTAGCGATGCGAAGAAGCCTACCCCCATCACACCACATTCTGTAACAGCTAGAGTTACCCATTCCAGTTCTCATTTCGTGTACTGCAACAATCAACGTACCAGGTAACTTTGAACAAAACCTTAGGGTCGTGACTCCCAATCAGGTCCAATCGAACCCTCCCCAACCCACTTCCCGTCCCTCCCTCTACCACCATACCTTCAATCATTCTCATAAAAAGAGAAAGGAGAGGTCGAGCCCTTGTGGTTGGGCCTATTTTGCGGGCTGCGACATTTATTGGACTCTTCATTTTCCCAACTGCTGGTGCATGAGACCTTGGCAAAAGAAGATACATGGGTGTAAAGAAAAATAGTTCTAATATGGCCCAAGTTTAAGGAAATTTTTTGAGATAAATTTTTAGCTCTCCCAATTTTTTGACAAAATTATTTTTTGGACTTTTCCCAAAATTTCTCTTCTTCTCAACTGAATATTTTGGGAATTTTGCACTCAGCTCCAACCCCAAGTTTGAGGACGACCTTTTTCAAATGAGGGGAGGATGATGTAAATAATAATGTAGATAAGCTTTATTGTTTAGTTTTGTTAGTTGTTAGTATTAAATGTAATAAAAATGGGTTTATAGTCCTCTTTAGTAAATATGAGAGCAAGTAAAGGGTATCTTAGTTTTTTAATGCTTTCCTAGTTAGAGTAGTATTACTACTAGTATAAATAGGTAATGATGTAATAGAGATCTCATTACTCCTTGACTTGTTAATACGATTTTTAGAATTATGCTTGTGTTTTGTCTCTTCTTTGGATCCAATTGGTGGTGTTTGTATCAATAACAGTCAGCTCTCATAACGTGTCATTTGTCTTAATAGTCGTTTTCCACTCACCTCTTTTCAAATCTATCTTGGAAAAAAAATCCCCATGCAACTGATCAAGCGTAACGAAGTACTTCACTATTATTTTGTTAGTGACAGGACTATCATCACACATCCTCAAACACTCATCCTTCTTCAGAGCAAGGAGGGCCAGAACGACGTTATAGATCTCTCGTAATAATCCCTCATCACAAAGTTTGAGGACTTGGCATTGCATCTCCTCGTGATCGATTGGTGCCATTCCATAGTTTGGTAGGCTCGGTTATTAGCCCCTTGCACGTAATTAATAGAATGTTGGATGTCCCGCAATGAGGGAAGGCCAAGGGATGGGGGTGGTTAAACATCATCAAATGACTCGAGGAGATGTGGAGTGCATATGGAAACTAACAAGTTTTGAGTAAAACCGATATTCAATAACAACTTGTGTAATCAACATTTAATCAATAAAGTATAAAATTAGATGAAAGAGTTCATAGATTTACACAACCAAGGATTACCCGGATGATAAAAAATGAAAACTAACAAATTGGGTAATCAATATTTAATGAATAAGATATACAATGACATGAATAATTCACAAATTCGCACAACCAGGGACTACCCAGATGGGAAAAAATAATAACTATCAAGGTTTGAGTAAAACCCAGATTCAATTACAAATTGGGTAATCAACATTTACTGAATTTAGTGAAAATATGTTAAAAGAATAGAGTATAAAATTACATTAATAGTTAACAGATTCACACAATCAAGGACCACCCACCCAGATCATAAAAATTGACAACTAACAAGTTTGAGTAAAACCCACATTCAATAACAAATTGGGTAATCAACATTTACTGAACAGATTACAAAATTACATAAATAGTCAACAGATTTACACAACCAAGGACTACCCATATCATAAAAAATAATAACACTACACAAAGTGGGTAATCAAGATTCAATGAATAAAGTATAAATTTACATAAACAGTTAACCAATTTACACAACTAGGGACACCCAGATGATTCAAACTGATTCCTACCAACTTTGAGTAAAACCCATATTCATTAACAAATTTGGCAATCAAAATTTAATGAAAAGATTATAATTTTACAGATTTACACAACTAAATACTACCCAGAAGATAAAACTACATAAATACTGTATTAGAGATGGGTTATATTACCTGAAAAGGGGAATCTGAAGGAAGATAAGGAAGAAATATATTCTAGATGCGTATATTGCGAGATTGCCTAACCATCCCTTTGGAGTTGCCATTATATTATAGATGTGAAAAAAAAGTGTAGACCTATATATGAGAGAGATCTAGAGAGGTATGCAAGGGACTCGTTTAAATTGGAAGCCAAAACAATACATTCTGGTATTCGCAAATTAACTATTACGTACGCCCACAACTCAAAAATAGTATCATTATTATTTGTTTTTCGATCTTCCGATTTTTTCAATTTTTAATTTGATTTTTTTCGAATTTGGAATTGAATTTTAATTTGTCGATTTTCGATTTTTTGATTTTTGATTTTTTCGAAAACATTCGGATCGAAAATCAAAAATAATTCTGAATTTTTGATTTTTCGACTTTTCCGAAATTATGTCGATCCAATTTTTTTGAATTATTTTCGATTTTTTACTTGTGATTTTTTCGAGTTTTTGAAACTTTCTCATATCCCACATCGGTTAGGAGATGACGAGGGATCCAAAGTAGTGTTATAAAAAAGTAGATTATCCTCCTAACTTCTACACAAATGAAAAACTAGGTTAAATCCTCATGTATTTACATGTTGAATTAAACCATTTTCTTTATTTTTTTAAAATAAGAATTTCGAGTATTCGAAAATCCTAAAGTTATTTTTTCAAAATTTTGGAAATTTTGAAATTTTTGGATTTAAATATATTTTGTGAATTTTTGAATTTACGCCGATTTTTGATATTATTCCAAATTCGGATTTTTTTTTATTTTACAAAAAAAAACGGATCGGAAATCGGAATAATTATTTTATTTCCGAAAAAATCGGATTTTTTCAAAGAGGCATTTTCCGATCCGATTCGGCCGAAACACAAGCCTAATAGGAACAGAGTTTTCATATACAATTAATATGACAAAGATATGCATGTGAATCTTTCATATTACTATTTTGAGATTCAAAACATGTGACCTTAATGCACATTCTAACATTTTTCGTTCTAATATGATTTTGTATAAGAGAATTTTTACGCCAACTAAATCGCGACTCATTTTGTGTGACACACTAGCGTGTCGTTTCTACGTTCATTCGTATTTGAAGTTAACTTTTATCATTCAAAATACGAATCAATGCAGTTTCGATACATCAGTGTGTCGTACAAAATGAGTCGGAATACGGAGTCGGTCTAAAATTACACTTTGAGTAAAATGTTTTAGATAGGTATAATTTTTTGTGATACTTTTGTATAAAAAATGTATCTCAAAGTCATAAAAATTAACTCCTCCGATCCCAAATTAATACTCATGCTTTTCTTTTTGAATTGTCCCAAAATAATAGTCGGTTTTCGTTTGGGGACGTAATCAACGGACAAAATTGAAAAATAATGAAAAATGATTGATTTTGGCCATTGATTGTGTAAATCCTTAAAAATCGTCATTTTCAATTACCAACTATTAATTTGGGACGGAAGTAGTACATTAAATTTGACACCCAAAGTGATTTATAATATAACAAGTGGGGGCAAAGGTCAAATGACTCTTAAAGTTAGCAGTTATTTAAGCTTTTTTTCGTCATAAATGGTTTAGGAAATGACAAAAATATTTAAGAATACTGATTAGCAGTATTGTAATCATTTTCAATGCAGTCCCTATGTTGTAACATATACGTGACATTTTTCTTGACGTATAATTAAAATTTTCTAATGTATAGGTAAAAAAATTGAAATATATATGTGTTAGGTTTGTGTATACGATGACTTAATACATAAATATATGTATTAAGTCATCGTATACACAAACCTAACACATATATATTACAATTTTTTTTATATATATGTTCTGGCTAAGTGACTTTAGTGCTAAAAAATGATAGTGGATTAGAGTTGAAAGGTCTTATTAGTTCGGCATGGGGGCTTGTTATGTAAAGGAAAATTAATCTCTTCATTGTGATCTCCATAAGATAACGTGCTCGAGCCTTTCGGAGCCACCTAAGAGAACATGTGTGGTAATTAGGTTATCCCTCGTGTATTGTGAGAGTCATTGTTGCTGAAAAATCTATGATTTTATGGGATTTCATTTATTTTGTACAAATAAATAAAAGGACGAAAGCTTTGGCGCCTCAAGAAATATCACTTCTCTACATGTAAGTTACTTGTTTACCCTTCTAATTTCTTTCATTGTCTATCATCATTTATATTTCGTTTATCTTGTTTGTAAATAAGGACTTATAAAGTTAACGATGATACCATCAAAGATTTTAAAATCTAGTACATTCTCGATTGGTTCTCCATAGATCTATCGAAAGGTCCCGTCGAACCCTACAACATAGATGATAATAACTTTTTTCATAAATAATAAATTTCATAAAGCATCAGTTGAGGAATAAAACCTCAACAATCTCCTATTTAGTCTTAAACATACGTGGCTATGCATATCACACTCATTCCATCTATTAGATTATTAAAAGTCATAACTGGTAAGCTCTTCGAAAAAGGATCCTTAAGGTTGTCTTGAGATGCTATATAAGTCACGATGACGTCGCTTATTTGCATGATCTCCCGTATCAGGTGATACTTGCGCTCTATGTGCTTACCGCTATTATGGGTCTGGGGTTCTTTCGAGTTATCAATTGCTCACATATTATCATAATAATGTGTAATAGTTGATTGCACTAAAAGAACCACTGCCAATGGTAACATATTTGAAGCGGTAACATATTTGGCTTTCATGGTCGAATCAACATTACATGATTGATTAATACTCCTCTAACTTATGGCTCCACCTCTTAGGGTAAACACATATCTTGTGACCAATTTCCTAGAATACTTATTTGACTAAACATCTGAGTATGTTTAGCCTAAAGGTACAAGATTGTCCATTGAGTAAACTAGTAAAAATTTCTAGTCCTTTTCGAGTACTTGAGAATAAGTTTATTGGGGTCCACTACTACCCGCCTGGATTAAACGAAAATCTACAAATCGTATCACAACAAAGTAAATAGCGGGTCTAATACACAATATAGCATACATGAGGTTCCCCACCACCGAAGCATAAGGTATATTATTCATCCTTTATATATAATCATATGTTTTAGGATACTAACCCTAAGATAGAGTGATTCCATGACTGAAAAGAATAAATCCTTTCTTAGAATGTTGCTTGCTAAACTTTGTGAGCACATCATCGATATATGTGGCTTGGGATAAACCTAACATCTTATTTTTTTCAATCACACAAAATCTTGATCCCAAAAATATGATTAGGTTCTTCTAAGTCCTTCATATCCAACTACTTAAAAACACCACTCTTATATCGGACAATAAACCCATATCATTCCTGATTAGGATAATGGCATCCACATGTAGTAGTAGAAATAACATTATGTTTCCTCCGTAATTCTTATACTCATAAGATTTATCCGGACATTGATCAAAACCAACATATTTAATTACATGATCAAACCAGATGTTCCAAGACATTTAAGTTTATTTAAGTTCATGAATGGAGCTCTTAATTTTGTGCACTTTACTTTCCTAGACACTTGTTATGAATCCCTCGGGTTACACCATATATATGTAACACTCCGTCAGCCCTGGGAGAGCGAACGGAGCGCCACTATCAATAAAACTAACCAAATCCATAATCAACATGGTATAAAGCATCTAAAAACTCACAATACAAAAGAGAACTACAAATCTCAATTTCTTCAAATAAATACCAAGTCTCTCGAATTACATACAACCAACTTGAAAATAAAATACAAATCTCCAATCCTCTAAACATCAAAATAATACAATCTTCTCAAATGTATTCTCGAAAGTTCTTCCCAAAATAATCCACGCTAAAATCCATTCTCCAAATCAAATTCAAAGCGTCCAAAATCTGCACTAACCTTACACTAAACGAAAATATGGGGAAGTACACAATACGACAGGAAAGATACTCAACAAATATTAGCGGTGAATAAAACGTAACAATACGAGTACGAATATTCAAATCAAATGCGAATCTCAAAAGCAATTATATCAATATAATTTCTCAACAACACATTAACCGGGTCACCAGGCCTCACCACCGTACCGCGCCTATGTATTTTTTTAGCATGTCCGGAAAAAGAAATATTGGCGGGTGCCTAACCACCGTGCCAAATTAAAATCTCATGATAACATGCCCAACACCAAATATAATACCACATGAATTAAAATTAGATTCCAACAAATATTTCCAGATTCCAATGAATTTAGCAATTCAAATATGAGCCAATGATCACAAGAAAACAACAAGAATGACACGCGCGAGATTAAGGAGCATATTGTGTAAAACCCCATACCTCAAACCATCAAAAGTTACCAACATAATTCTACCCAGAAATGCAGATCACACCATCAAAACAGCCCACAAAGATCATCAAAAACTCCTCCAAGATCGTTCTCAAAATAGCCCCCAAGAACACCTCCAAAAACCTAACGTTGAATGCATTAATTAAAGGGGCTAAGTGTATATAAAAATAGAGGAATAAAAATATGTTTGCTGTGAGAAAGTTGTACCAAAAAGGATCACCCATGACCTTATTTTATAAGGCAAAGAAGTAGGAGTTGAAAACAAACACAAACTCTTAAAACTGCTTACTGTGCACGTTTTCTGAAGGCATCGATCGATCGATGCCCAGGCGTCGATCGATCGATCGCCCAGGAAATCTCGGAGTTCGCCTAGAAAATTTAATAAGGGACAATTTATTTAAAAATCAAAATAAAATCTGTTTTAACTCCGTTTTCGAAACCGTTTGAAATTATCGCCTTTAAAAATAGTAACCAACATATTTGAGCAATACAAATAATTTTATCTGAAAATTTTATTTTCCTCTAAATTTTGAAAATACCCCAAACTTACGTGGGTTGTTACACTTGCCCACTAACAACGAAATTTCGCCGAATGCCTAACTCTCAAAAATCAGGCCAACAATCTCCAAAAATAATCTCGTCACGAAAAATAAATTCCTCACATCTAATCTAGATGCCTAACACAAAACGATTCTCTAAAATTTCTATCTCCAAAATACGCGCCACAAAAATGCAACAGACCCAAAACCCAAGACTCGAGGGTGGTCATATACCTAGGCTTTGATACCATCTGTAACACCCAGCCCGCGCCCTGGGAGAACGAACCGAGTGCCACTGCAATAAAACTAACCAAATTCACAATCAACAAGGTATAGAGCATCTAAAACCAATCCCACAATAACAAAAGATAACTACAAATCTCAATCTCTTCAAATAAATACCAAGTCTCTCGAATTACATACAACTAACTCGAAAAATAAAATACAAATCTCCAATGCTCTATACATTAAAATAATACAATCTTCTCTCTTGTATTAGAATTCTTCCCAAAATAATCCAAGCTAAAATTCATCTCCGATAAATCCCAAGCGCCCAAAATCCACGTTGACCTGCCACTAAAAGAAAATGTGGGGAGGTACACAATACAACAGGAAAGATGCTCAACAAATATAAGCGGTGAATAAAGAGTAACAATACGAGTACGAATATTCAAATCAAATGCGAATCTCATAAGCATTTTTATCAATATAATTTCTCAACAACACATTAACCGGGTCACCAGGCCTCACCACCATATCACGCCTATGCATTTTTTTAGCATATCCGGAAAAAGGAATATTGGTGGGTGCCCAACCTCCGTGCTATATTAAAATCTCATGACAACATGCTCAACACCAAATATAATACCACATGAATCAAAATTAGATTCCAATAAATATTTTCAGATTCCAATGAATTTAGCAATTCAAATATGAGCCAATGATCATAAGAAAACAACGAGAATAACACTTGCGAGATTAAGGAGCATATTGTGTAAAACCCCATACCTCAAACCACCAAAAGATACCAATATAATTTCTGAACGGAAATACAGATCACACCATCAAAACAGCCCACAAAGATCATCAAAAACTCCTCCAAGATCATCCTCAAAACAACCCCCAAGAACATATCCAAAAACCTAAGGTTGAATGCATAAATTAAAGGGGCTAAGTGTATATAAAAAGAGAGGAATAAAAATATGTTTGCTACCAGAAAGTTGTACCAAAAAGGGTCACCCACAACCCTATTTTATAAGGCAAAGAAGTAGGAGTTGGAAACAAACACAAACTCTTAAAACTGCTTGCTGCGCACATTTTTTGAAGGTATCGATCGATCAATGCCCAGGCGTCGATCGATCGATCGTCCAGGAAATCTGATAGTTCGCCTAGAAAATTTAATAAGGGACAATTTATTTAAAAATCAAAACAACATTCGTTTTAACTCCGTTTTTGAAAACGTTTGAAATTCTCGCCTTTAAAAATAATAACCAACATATTTGAGCAATAAAAATAATTTTATCTCAAAATTTTATTTTCCTCTAAATTTGGAAAATACCCCAAAATTACGCGGGTTGTTACAATATATTCACCCATTAAGACTATCGTTAAAGAATGTAAGCTTAACGTCCATTTTCTAAGTCTTGTAATTAATATGAGCCACAATGGATAAAAGAATACGGATATACTTTAGTATGGTTACTGGATAAAAGGTTTCCTTATAGACAATCTCCTCTTTCTGAGTAAACCCTATTCTCAACAAGACTTTCCTTAAAGGTTTACTCCTTCACATCCACCCCTATTTTCTTTTTGTATATCTATATACACTTAATGGATTTTATCCCATTCACCAAGAATACAAGCTTCGAAACCTGATTCAAATACATCGAATCCATCATGGTATTCATAGCCTAAAGAAGAAGGACAAATTCCTTATTTTGGAAGGATCCGATTCGTGCACCCCCTAGATCTCACTGAAGTGCTCACACAAATATATTAACATGTTAGGTTGTCGCCTGACCCTCTCTCTATATCTAGGTAATGTATCACACGAATAAGTTTTACTAATAAAAGTATCATGATCCTCGATAATACTCCCACTATATCTAGGTAATGAATTATTGATATCTTGTGTTTGTATCCCATTATATAATAAGTACTGGGAATTAGTATTAATAATAAACCTCTAGTCCTTAGGATTATAAAATAAACCACATTTAGTTCCTTTCGTGTAACCAATAAAGAGACATATTTTTGTCCTTAATTATAACTTTCATGCCTCCTTCCTAAGTATGTGTTTGGAGCAACCCCGATCCGAACATGTCCTAGGCTAGCCTTACACACAACCCACAGTTTCGTGGTTGATATTGAGACTAATTTATAAGGAACTAAGTTTAGGAAATAAGTAGTCATCTCAAATGCATAACCCCAAAACAATTCGGCATATCCAAATAGGGCAGCATGCATCTAACCATGTGCAAAAGATCATATTCTCTAATACCCCAAGTTTTTAATTGATTAATTAAATGATTGAATAATTATTAATTATTAATGAGAATATATAAGTTGGGTTAATTTTAATGGAAAAAGTTAAATAAAATGAGTGATGTTGAATTTATAGAATTTTCAGTAAATTAGTGTAAATTAATTGGACAAATTAATGTGTTTTTTTTTTGTAGGAATTAACAATATCGTGCGAGGGTAGTTAGGTCTATTAGTATGTCTTGGTGACCAAGTTGGGGCTTAGAGGAGTCTCACTTGTGTGTAATATAATGTAGTATGGCTAGTGCATGAATCGAAAGAGAGGGTGATAAAGTTGGGTTTTGGCGACTGACCCAAGGGAGGAACCTGCAACTGCAGCCTTGCTAGCCCGCGAACCCATATGCGGGTCTTGTTCCCTTTGTATTTTATAGTTGATTAAACCCTTGAATTTTTCATTTGTGTATTTCATCCCCTCCTAAACAAAAACCTCGACCCTTATATTTTATTCATCCATAATCTCTAAAACCCTAATCCCCATTAAAATACAACCATCAAACTTCCATTTGAGGACCTTAAACTAGGAATTTGGGAGTGCTTATAGAGGGAGAAATGATCAAATTTTAGAGGAGATGAAGGAACTCAAGTCAAATTTTAGAAATAGTCAAGAGGAAAGAATACTCTACTTTTGCTCTTTATTGATTAATGACTTATATATTTCCTAAACATGTTAAGTAAATTAAAAATGATTAGAGGTTTAATTAGGGCAAGATAAACCTAATTACTTTCTTATTATCGTTAATTTATTTTTAAAGTGGTAAAATCCCTGTAGAATGAGAATGCATAAAATATTAATATGTGAATCAAATGGTGTAGTTTAGTAAATATGAGAAGATTAACATGAAAATTGGCTAAGAGTTGAATAACGTGCCTCGTGAACTTTGAGAAATGAAACGTGAGACATGAGTATGACTGGTTCCGTGAAGTTTTAATACGAAATGCTCATGCATAACTTGGGACAATTTTAGTATTAGAACTTGATATGGACCTCACTTGAAATTCATATAAATTAGTGGTTTACATTAATTATAATTGAAACCTTAGGAATTAGGTTAATCCACATGTGAATTAACAATAACATACATTGTGAGTAAAAGAGGATATTGTTCGAGACTAATACATGTGTTTATCGAGGGGGTCATTGTTTTAAGTAGTTAGTGTTAGGACTTGGATGTTGGTTAGTTGTTGTTATTGATAATAGTATATTATGAGTTATTGATTTCATCGTTGGTGTTATAATTGATCGTTATTTGGCGTCGTTGAGTGTTGATGGGATATTGGTTGTGCTATTGTGGAAATTTTTATTGTCAGGATAATTGTTGAATATATGATTTGTGAATTTATCTGTTATTCTTATTTGTCGATAGGACTAAGGTGATTGGTTTTAAAGTATCATCTTAGCAAGTTGAGACCGAATCCAAGATAAAAAATAATTAATAAGTAGTAAAATGCATAAGTGTAAAGACGCAGGTGAGAATAAGAAGAATCACGCTAAGAATTACATAGTTCAACTCTCGGTAATAAGATTAGTTACACATGGTAGTTTTTAGTACTAGGTTTCAGTCTGACCAGAGATCTACGAATAATACAGTCACTCAATCTCTGGTCACTCACTGATTATACCCTTAGAATGTGTGAGTATCTCTCCGTTAGTCTAGATCCGAAAGGGGGATCTCTCCTTTTATAGTGAATGAGTGTGAGGGAATGTTTGTCTGCATTTGCATAGGTTGTGTGGAAGCATATTCTGAATGGAGCACCACTAAGAAAAGTAATAGTTTATTTTTTTACCCATGAAGGAATGTTCTTGCACATGTTGGGCGTAGACACCCAGTGACATATTTTACATACGAAGTTTATATCGTATAAAAATGGTGCCGTTGTCGGGGAAAGGTGAATTCTAGGATTTAAGTGTTTTAGTACTTTGTGTATACATTGTATTATCTCTTTATTTGATTTTTAACTTGTACTAAATTATTTTGAGAAACTTGAAATTTTAGCGTTTTCCACGTATTTGAATTTCCTAATTTAAAATATCTACTGCTAACTCCTTAGATAATGGTAATTGTTATAATAACAATTTCTAAGGTTACACTCCCAAGACTATGCGTGAATAGGGTAAAAAAACTGATGCACTGGACCAAACCGAATCGATTCAGCCTAAGACTAGAATTAATTTGGTACATGTTTGCAGCCACTAGTCTGTTTGGTAGGAAAAAGGGTGGGACATTGATTAGGCATAAATTCTTCGTATTTATCCCCTTAATTTAGAGGCTATTATCATCTTGTGCGGTCTAAGTCGAGTTTATTTATCTCATACTATTGCGACTGACCTTCTCTATGTAGTGCATCAAGTTTCGTGTATTTCTCGCATATTTTGCAGGTATTTTACACAAATGAATAGAAGAGAGAACTCAAATTCAAGAAAGATACAAGTAAAGGAAAGTCAAGGTAAAAATAGGAATTTTAGACCATGAATTCGGACACGAAACCTAAAGGAAATTTGAAGACCCCGAGTCCATACGCATGTAGGAAAGAACATCATCTAAATTCGAGTCTCGGGTGAAAAGTTATGGATCTTTGAAGTTGAAAAAAAATCACGGAGAAAAAGAAAGAAAAATAAAAAGTCACAAAACCGAATCGATGGATACTTCACCGGACTTGTCCCCAACACTGGGAGGAAAGATTCGAATCGATAGCAAAGCATCCGGACCGATCCCCTCAATTGGAAGACACCAGACCAGTTCACCTATTAAAGAAGCAGACTGGACGGAATTCTGGTTTTTCTTTTCTCCAAAAAAGAGTTTTGCATGGTTCAAACTCTAAAAAAACGCGATGTATTTATTTTTTTGTCATACCAGACATTATATGGCTTCCTTTTAGTTAGTTTTAAGGGGGTTTTGAATCCAAGAAATGCAGGATTCATATTGTTCAAGAATTTGTTCATGTTTTTACATTAATTCAAGGCTTCTATTCATTCCAAGTAATTTCTTCTTTATTGCTTTCAATTGCTTTCATATTTTCTAAAGGTAATTTATTCTTCTTAGTTAAAATCCTTCCTTGGATGTTTAATTTTACTCTTCAAGCAATTATGATTTCATGCATCATAGATTCCTTGTTTATTCATAGTTTCATCATGTCTAGCTAGATTTCTAAGGGTTGGGATGCATGAACCCAACCCAATGAGGTTTGCATGGAAATAAAAGTAATTCTATGAATTAAATAAATGATTGAATCGTGTTAAGTAGTTATTACAACCGTCATAGGGCTTTTAACCTCGTTTGCCCTAGGTAACCGGGGTGTTTAAGAGTGCGGCGCGCGTGTCAGCTATGTCGACACCGCTTTATTTTTATTCTTGATTATGTATGATGCGGGCTTGTATCCTCATATATGTATTGCTTGAAATTAATAAAGTCTGGGCTTGATTAATTATTTAATTTACAATTATTTTTTATCTGGTAAACATACTAGGGTTCGGGGGATTGTAGTCCAGCCTATTTGTCCAATTCATATTTATTCAGTCTCTGTAGTTTACTCCTGCATACGTAGTTTAATTACTATTTTAATTAATTTGCATTTAGTTAGTAGATATAAAATTCTAAAAATTCATCACTTTTTCCTTTCCTTTTTCTGAGTCAGCTTAGGATTAGTCATCTTCCTATCGTCGTCACGTTCTGTGTCTTATTTCCCTCAGGATTCGACCCCGTCTTACCGGATTTATTACTTACACGGTCGGTTTACACTTGAACCATAACTATCACGTACTAGAGACACATTTTTAGTCGCATCAAGTTTTTAGATCCGTTGCCGGGGATTGAGCGAGAAAGAATTGAGGGGTCGTGGCACCCCCGACTAGTATGGGGTAATTCTTGTGTATATTAATTATTTTGGGTTAGGATCGTAGGTTCGTAGGAAGAAAGTTCATTAAAGAAAGAAATGCGAAGGAAAAGAGCATGAGTGAGCGTAGGGTGTTTCGAGGGGAGTTTCATATACTTCAGAGCCAAATAATGGGTAGGAACATATTTGTGAGGGTCCGAAAAAATCGATCAAGGAGAAGCCTAAGTTTAGAGAGTAAAAGAGAAGGTAAGAACACCTTTGATAGTGTCCTGGGCTGTTTCGGTCCCAAGACTACCGGTTCAGTTCGCTGTTGTGAAAAAATAAAAATAAAAAGAATGAGTTGGTTCGCCCCTAGCACCGGACTGGTTCGGATATCTGTAGTAGTTCACAGCTTTCCTATGGTTCATCTCCCATTTACCAAAACTCTTCCGCCCGATTCCCAAAACCTTTCCCTCCAACTCTTCCCTCCAAATCCATTCCCTCCGACTTTTCCCTTTAAATTCATCCCCCACCCCTCCATACTCCACCTCTAAATACTCACCATATCCCCCCCCCCCCCCCATTTCACCTCACACCACCATCTCCCTCTCTTACTCTCTATCTTTCATATTTTTGGCAATCCATATTCTCGTCAAAATGGCCGCTAGAGCAATAAGACCACTCCCCACAAAATATGCCTCCATCGAAATCCTCCCCGATGGTAATAATGAATACCGCTCCCACCGAGAGAAGAGGTGGTGCAACGCCTTCTTCTCCCCATCCCGCTCAATGCATATTATGCACGAAGTCAAATGGGAGCAACTTCCACAATTAGTCAATAATTTATCTTACTAGAGGGGATGGTGTCAATTTTTTGGGGAGCCTCATGTCGCGGTTTGGGAGGACGAGGTGTGAGTCTTCTATGGCACTCTCGTTCGAACGGGGGAATTTCAAGCAGAAGCCTATGTTGATGACCGGCGCATCCCATTTTCACTCGATATCATCATTTAAATATTGTGCACAACCATTATGATTACCCAACAAATGTCGAACCCGCTATGAAAGGTTCATGCATTTCTCGCCTTCCCCCTGAACACACGTGGAATCAAGAAACTTTTCCCGTGGGATCTCTTTCGAAAGAATCCCGCATTTTCTTCCTCATTGTGTGCGCCAACATCCTTCAAACTTCCAACGATTCGGCAATGCATCCTAGGCAAGCCAATTTCCTCTTCTAACTTTTTTATCCCCGCGCCCCAATCCATCTAGCACGTGTTTTCTATGCAGATATCATGAATGCGACTATGGATTATAAAGGTCGAGGTCCCTTACCATACCCATGTTTCATCACCTCCTGATTAGGCATAAATTCTTCTCATTTTCCCCCTTAATTTAGAGGCTTTTATCGCTCCAAAAGTGTAATTCGAGTGGATTTATCTCATATCATTGCTATTGACATTTTTTAATTAGTACGTCGAGTTTCATATATCTCCTATCTATTTTGCAGGTATTCAGTGCACACAAGGAAGGAGAAAACTGTAAGGAAGGACGAAGATAAATGCAGGAAAGTAAAAGGGTAGAAGAGTAATCTGAATCAGGAATTCAGACAAAAACTCAAAATAAAAGTCGAAGACCTCATGCCTACAAGTGCTTAGGAAGAATCAGCATCCTAATCCGAGTTCCGGATCAAGAGTTACAAGTACTCAAAATTACAAGGAGGAAAAGTTCTTGAAGAGATGGAACGAAATCGAAGGGTTGGAAAAATGAACCGATCCTATCCTGGGAAAACTCCCTGTGAAGCACAAAAAGATGGAATCGGACCGAAGAAGAAAAAAATGAACTGAACCGATTCAAGGAAAAACTTATGTCAAAAGGCGAACAGAGCCGAATCACCTTAACAGGATCGGTTCGGGTATAAAAAATTTAGAGTTATCCACTTGTAAAATAAGAGTCCTGTATGGTTGAAACTCTTAGGAATTCATAGAGTATAAATTCAAAACACTTCTCAGACATTGGGAGGCTTCAAATTCACTACAGAAGCATTGTAATTTGTTTAGAGAAGAGAATAAGAAGAGACCCTAGTTTTTATTCCAGTTCTGCAATTCAAGTAGTTATATTCTAATTCTTTCTTTCATTATTGCAGTAGTTAATGTTTTAGTTAGTAATTTCATTCTTCTTCACCTTAATGTTAGTAAAAATGTTTTCTTTCATTCAAAACATGTTTTCTTCTAGTTTTAATATGTCCGACTAAGTTTTCAAGGGTCGGGGTGATGAACCCCACCCGATGTAATTCACGATAGTGGAAATAGAATTTTGAATTAAAATGTTAGATGAATTGTATCGTAGTTAATGCGATACTGTTTTAATTCATCATTTGCTTACATACTGTATGGGCTACTATCCCTCATATATGTAATACCTAGGAGTGTTGAAGATCGAGTGTTAATTCGTCATTTGCTTACATACGGTGCGGGCTATGATCCCTCATATATGTAATACTTGGAAGTATTAAAAATCAGGTTCATCTAAAATTTTAATTCCGAATCTAGTATCCTACGAAGTGAATTACCAGGGTGTGGGAGATTGTAACCCGAACTATCGTTCTCAACTTATAGTTAAAGTTTTAGTCAAATCGTCATTAGTCCTTTAGTTAACTAGAGTAATTGCATTTCATTTATTCATAATTTCATTAGTTAATCATTTTTATACTTGCATTTAGTTGTAGTTATTTCACAATCCAAATCACATTTTTCTTCTTTTTAGAGTCAAAGTTATGTTACCTTCGTCTTCCCAACGTCGTTACAACTTCGTTCCTGAGGATCGATACCCGACTTATCGGATTATTACTTGAGCGACAGACTTGCACTTGAACCTAAATAGCACGCACACTAGACACATTTGTGGTCGCGTCAAGTTTTTAGCGCCATTATCGGGGAAATTAGGTAGACTTAGGTTAGATCAAGTCAATCTAAAACTTCGACTAAGAAAATCCAAAAACATAAAAAAAGGAGATTTTTTTTAAAAAAAAAACAAATAAAAATTCATCTCTCAAAAGACTTTAATGCAAAATCCTGAACATACTCAAACTCCTCACAATACTCCAACCAGAATCCACGAAAATCTAATCGTTGAATACAACTCTGAAAGCCCTCACACACCTCGCGTTCCACAATTCTGGTTTCCAATTCCTACTCCTGAGCACTCTATCAGTAGCTACACCCTGGGTCAAACTTCGAGTCACACATCTAGGACACCGAGTGAGTACACAGAGTCATTCGAAGAGAGCGCGAGTGCGATGTCTGACGCAACGAGTTTCGATACTAGAGAGGGGGACCTCCTCTATCGTCCCATGAAAGACTTACTCTTTCCTGAGCGGACTGTCACCCTGGTTGCATTTTACTTCCGTATAATGCCGGTAAGTTCCACTTTCACAATGGAATGATACAGATTCTCCCTACGTTTCATGGCATGGATTCGGAGAAACCATACCTGGATATTCATGAGTTCTAAGAGGCGTGTGATAAATATAGTGATCAAGCTTGCACGCAAGATGTCGTTCACCTAAATATTTTTCCTTTTTCCTTAAAAGGATAAATCCAAGACCTGGCTATGGTCTCTACCCCCAAACTTCGTCACTTCCTGGAGAGATATGCAGTCTAAGTTTGTCCTAAAATTCTATCCACAGCACAAGACCAACTCTGCCAAAACTCAAATCCAAGCTTTCCAACAACACAATAATGAGTCTTTTGACAGATGTTGGGAACGTTTCTAAGAGTTAGTAAGCGCATGCCCCCATCATGGTTTTGACAAACACCTAGTGATATCTTTCTTCCATAATGGGTTAACAATAGCCTCCAAACAACTTGTGCAAACAATGTGTGAAAGACACTTTTGGGATTTGAACTCATGCGATGTCGAGGCCCATCTTAAGTATGTCGCAGAGACTACTCAAGCATGGGACACATCTGATCCTAATCACTACACCCTTTATCTCATACTCAATTTGACTTGGATTGGACCAATTGACTCATACACTTTTTATTGCCTAAGTTGAATACTTTTTGTTGTATTCTTTTATACTTAGGTGGGTTTGTGTCTGTATGAGTTTTTGATCCAAACGGAGTTATAGTATTGGCTTAGACTAAAATTTGGAATTTAATCTTTGTGATTATTTTTGTGTTACTCATTTTTGCAATTTGGACATAACTAATATATTTGTATCTATCTTGTGGTAACTTTAATTAAGTCTTAATTTATATGAGCTAAGTGCTACACATTTTTATCTTTTTCTCATTTTACCTGGACTTAATATTTTAACATAACACCATTTTAAATTGATTCATATTTTGTTTGGTGTTAGGTTAATTTTTTATTTTAGTTGTGCGACACAATTGTTGGAATTTATTTTCCTATTTTATTTGTGGTCATTTGCTCCAACTAAATTGTTTTAGGATTAATCTGTACTTGAATATTAAATATTACGGAAGACCTGGTTTGTGTCTCATGACTTAATATTTAATCATTCTTTTTAATATCGATTAATTCAATATTTTCTTATATTTCACTTAGTCATCGATTGGTATTTTTTCTTGTCAATTAAAATAAACTTAACCTGGTTTGGGTTTAGTCTCCTTTTATAAACAAGATTATGTTGTTGTTTTGATTTAAACAATCTTTATTATTAAATCTGTTTTGCACATATACACGGAGTATCTAGTTTGAGTGTGTAGTTGTGTATGTTTCTCACGCTTTCACTACCTGGTTTATTTAGTTAGAGTTAGTATTGTGGGGTTGTTTAGTTTGTACCTGGGTGTACTGGTTTTGTATTGGCCTAACTATTTCATTTACACTGGATTGCTCAATTCTTTATCTAAACTTTGGTATTAGTGTTGCGTGTGTAGTGAGTGAGTGATAGTCACTATTACCTGAGTTTATTGCGTTGACTGATTTTCAGTCAAGTTGGGTTATTTTAGACTAGGCTGGTTATATGGGTGTGTATTTGATTAGTTTAATTCATTGTGAACTTGAAGGACTGTAATCTGTAATCGGTAATTGGTAATAGTGGACTTGGGTGTGTGTGTTTTCTTAGGACTAGGGACACGAGGTTTACCACCACGGTGGGTTCCTCGATAACAAATATCGTGTCACCTTCCTCTTTTACTCATCTCATTCGTAAAGGGAATTATTTTTATATCTAACATCACCACTTTTACTTACTAGTGTGCGTGAGTGTTTTTAATTTATAATAGATTTTATCAAAGAGTTTAAAAAAGTTTTTAAATAACCTAATACGCATTAGCGAGTACCCTTTGGTCCTTTCTAGTGACCATTAGGTCGTTTCAGTTATACTACACTCTAAATTCAGTATGTTAACGTATGTGAGGGGTGAGATATTTAACGTTTGTGAGTGCTGATGGGGGGATCCTTACTTGGAATTAACTTTATTATTACACTCTAAATTCAGTAAGTTAGTTCTTGCAACTCTAGGAGATGACCCAATTTATGAATGTTTTCTCTCACTAGTTGTGCCTAGATAGGGATAGCAGGACTATTGAGATATCAGCCTTGCAGTTTCACCTTACCTACTAGAGATTAGATTATTGATTCTAGCTTAGGTTGATACTCTACTTCGGTATTTTACTTCTGGATTATTGTATGGGCATAAGACTGAAGTCCATTTTATTTCAGTTGGTTTAAGATGCTTACATTTATGTTGAGTTTTCAGTTACTTTATGTGGATAATGGATTTATCTGTAACACCCCGTATTTCTAAGTATTTACAAAATTTATTTAATTCGAGTATTTTTTTTTTAAATTATACGCGTGCCATAATTTAATTGAATTAAATATTATGTATTAATTAAAATATTAATCCACAGAGATAATGGTTAATATTTATGGAATAAAATTACTAAGTGAATATTAAATGATTATTTTATGTTATAGCGAGTGATAGTGACGTGACAGTATTTTATCTCAACTGGGAGTCGCATGTCGACTATTTGTGGTCGAGATAGGAAACTATGGTAGAGTGACTCGGATGGCGATTTTGAGTTCATGGTTGATTCTGAATGGTCGAGATAGTCGGAATAGTGTCCTCGGGGGTAATATTTGGGTCCTGGGGCCTTTTTAGTCATAATCGAGCCCACACGGGGGTGTTCGAGTCAATTGGGCTTGGCCCGTTAACCAAATTTTTGGATTAGGGATTATAAACCTAAGTCTAATTAGTTAGGGTAGCATATAACCACATTCTAAACCCTGAGAAATCAAGAGGAGGCCATTAGAGAAGAGGAAGAGAGAGTTCTTGGAGATTCAACACTTCCTTGCATCACCTTTACCACTGGAGTGCAATCGGAAGGCATCCTCATGAAACACAACACAAAATCAAACATGCTAGTGCAAAGTCAAGTGTTTATCTTGCATGCTTTAAAAATGTTATAATACCCATGGTAGAATTGATGAAATCTAGAATAAACTTGTGTTTTTGTGATAAAATAATGGAACCGATTCATGTATTAATTGGAATAAACATTAGAGATTTGATTTCGAGGTTTTAGAAATACGAAATCTGATAATTAAGATGATATGAGAAAATTATTTATGGGTTTTATGAAGAACATAAAAGAAAAGAGAAAAATAGGGCTTATGTAGAAAAGCCTTTGATGAATTCTTGAGAATTGTGGATTTAATGATAGAGATTAGTCAGAACTTGCTTATATACTCATATTTAATGTTGGAATAAATTATATGCGGGCCTGGGTACGAGTCATGGAGGTTGTGTTAATTGAAAATGGTGGAAATTAATAACAATGAAGAAGATGAACTGTCAGGGGTTTTGAACCGATTCGGCTACCCCCCAGAACTGGTTCGACCCCGTACCAGAACCTCTTCGGGTGGCCGGTTATACCCAGAATTTTTATTGTCTGAATTTATAAGAAATTAATTATGGAGAAACTTTGGGGTAAGTTAAATAATTGTACAAATACTAGGGATGGTCAGTAGGTACATAATCTAGGCTCGGTTATCCTTAATTACGATAAATTTGGACTTGAATCGGTAATGCTTAACCAAATGAGGGATGTATAAAAAATTTCTGATTTAGGCTACAAGATGAGGTAATTATAACCTACGACTTAAGTTACTAGTATAGAGATGTATAGCAACTGAAATAATGAACCGTTGGGTAGTGAGCGATGCCCGAAAAATATGGAATAAACATTATATTAGAATTATTCATATGTTAATTATTCAAGAAAGATATATGTTATGTATGAAATATATTATAGTTTGTGTGTATACCTATGATGATAATGATGTATATATATAGGTTATATGAATACCTATGATGTGATTTGTTATGTGTGTGAACTTACCAATGCTGCCTGCTATCACAGGAGGTTCCATGAAGAGGCAATCCCACCTTATCAATTCCAGCAAGGTCTGCATGTTTGCCCCAATACATAGAACTTAGGGCGACTCACTAAGTGCATTGTATTGTTGGGATCGATGTGTCGTTTGGGTGTGTTAGGTACGTGCATATTCCAAAGGCTTAGAACTATGTTCGCCACCATTGTGTGTTGCTTGATTTATGGTTCGAGGAGATATTCTTAACCAATAGTCCCTAATTTGGTATGAGAGGTACATGAACTTGATAACAGAGTTTTCTGCATCCCAGTTGCCATTTCAAGGGATGTTGTAGTTGTATATATTATAATTGATACACACACACACACACACACACACACACACACACATATATATATATATATATATATACAAGTGTAATTTATCTACTTATGTCTGATAGTAGAACTGATAAATTATGTATATCCAAACGTAATTTAAGTAGAGAAACTTGAATAATAATTCAAAAATAATATGAGATTAATATTAATATTAGTGAGTGTAGTAGCATATTGTATGGGCGGTACCGGGGAGCTAAATATTTTGTGCTTAGTTAGATACATGGTGTAGTTAGGCTGCGTAGCATAGCTAGGTAGAAGACGTTAGGTGTGAACTTTAGAATGATAGGTGAGGAACTCAAAGGAGTGTACGTTGTACTAACGTGTATATCTAATAACTCATTTAAACTATGATTTAAATGCTTGCAAAATATTTTCGAAAGGTTTTGGTCTCTGACCCTTATCAAATTTATTTTCCAAAACATTTTAGGTGTCCAGCCACATGGACGCCAAGATTGATGATTCTTTCCAGGGATTCATAGTTGTAGCATTTGTGAAGGCTTGCAGGAGTTTTGCTTAGACGCTTCAGTTATTTATTTCTAGTTAGGAGTTTCATTCAGTATTTCATTTGGAGGTGTTTCCCCTTCAGACTTTTTAGTACTTCAATTAATTTATTAGACTTTGTGTATTTAGTTTATTATTTTAGACTTGTATTTGGATTTGTTTTGGGAATCAATGGTTTATTTGGTATTATTGATTCAATTATTTATCGTGTGTTGGATTCAGATATTTATATTATGGATGGTTTGTTACTTTATTTATTTTTCGCATGTTGTTATATTAATTAAAGATAAAATTTGACACCAGCTTAATTTAACATAGGTGATTAGTAATTTAAAAAAATTTCGACAGTGATGCTAAAAATGTACCAAGCGAGATTTATTGTTCGTTTTAATAATGGACTGATCACCAGTATTTAAAATAAGTGGGGTGTCATATTATCATAGTTCATAGTTATTAATTTAACTCAGTTTTTTATATGAATGTGGTTATAAGATAAATGATTTATTTTGATTTGTTGCTAAGAATGCTATGGATTGACAAACAATCCCATCTTCGGCATACTGTGTCTAGCCAACCCTTACATGAGGAAATGGGGGTTGTTATAATGCACATACATTAAGGTACATAACGAACGCATTGAGTGTGAATATGGTGATGCATCGTCATATTATAGCGTAAAAGGTCAGACCCGGACATTCTCTCACAGTGGAGTCTCGAATAATGCTTTACACTTATGTCTCCCTCAAACTAGAGAATGAATAAATCGGTATCTAAGTCGGACGATACTATAATTATGTCTTCAGTAACATCAAAAGACTCGAATGACTGAGATGATGGATGTAGTGTGTGACGACCCGCCATTCTAATACCGAGTGACCGATCCTCTACTAAAATAAAATAGGAATTTCAGCATGGTCTCATTCTCAGCATTACTATTGCAACATGTAATATAGAATAACACGAATAAAACCATGCATTAAAATGAACAGATAAATCACCATGGATAAGTAAATATTAAATGTGAGCCGAATATATCATCGGTCACTAAAATAATAACATCCCTCTAAACAAACTGATAAATAAATGCGTATCGCAATAAAATTTCTGATAATAATATAAAATCCTAACAATCTACGAGCAACACGCCCAACTGGAAATTTTAATGAAAATATCATATCAAAATAGAATAAGCTGAGGTGTATAAAACAGTCATGTAGCATCCACAACTACTGCAACGACATGAATCTATCCCTGTAGTCCCAGGTGTTGTTGCTGTACACTTGGGTTTAAAAATAAAAATTAGGAAAATAATTGCCCGTCGGTCAAAGCCCGAAAATTAGAATATTTTGCAAGTAGTTAATTATTTTAAATCGATTAAAATTGTAAGATTAACCAATCGCACTCAGATGAGATAAAGCCTCACCTCTCAACTACAGTGCGCACCTAACGTGGTCATTTTATTATTCTAATAAAACTACACGGCCTAACTAGGTCTATTAGCTAAGTACAACTACCTCCACTAGGTATACATTCATAAACAATATTGTAACGACACACTTGCGATAGATAAATATTCACATAATAAACATCACATAGCTAGACTTATGTGTTATAGATATATATATACACCATATCACTTAAACATACACATATATATCACTCACTATATATGCAAGACCGTATACCCATAGCTTGGACTTCCCGGATACATCCCTTGTGTGTTATCTGGCTCCAAGCATCAAACCTCACACCGAGCCACCGGGTCAAAATCTCACCACCGATCCCAAACAAAAACATATACAGCGGAGGCGGTCATAGATATACATACGGGATCGCAACCATACCACGTCGTGCCCAACCGAACTCCAAACCAACACCTATCCTCACACATGGATAATGGTCATGCAACAATCCTATAACCTGGGGAATCAATCCAGTGCCTCCTGGTAAATGGTCGGATGGGCTGCCCACTACGTGCATCCTCCTACGATAGCACTACTGAGTAGTTTTTTTTAAATAAAGCACATAACATGCATATATACATATATACACGTCACTCTAATATGTACATATAATAAGTACCGAACTCGTACGCATATCCCACAGTTCAAGGTTTACCCAATCCCAAAGTTCGACCAAACTTCCTGATTATTTAATCCTATAGTCATTCACTTGTATCCTCGGTTCTCCCCATTCGACCCCAAAAATTAATACTCTCCAAATAATGAATAGTGACACAAACCTTTTCTAATAAGATATCCTCTCACTTGGATAATCTCCCACATACTCTTTTAAGTTCATAAAAAATCCCCGATCCAAACTTGAGCCAAACCCATTGGTCATTCGAATGAAATCCAATCTCGTACGAATGAACACGAAATCTCATTCGAACGAGGTTTAAACGAGACCACATAGACCAAATTTGAAGCGTTTTCCTAGGCATAATTCATCCCCCAAAACTTATTTTTATTTCTAGGGTTCTTTCTACCAAATTTTCAAGAATCGTAATCCGAATACAATCAGCAAAACATGATTCCATCATTATATATTCGATTCCCACGTGGTAACCCCCATAAATTCAAGATCACATTCCTTTATCTAATTAATATTTAAAGATTAAATCTTTCCATCTAAGTTCTATATATTCGTTCTTTAAATTGCAGAATTTTATTTCTAATTACAAGTGTAATCCATCCCAATTAATCATTAGTTTAAGAACATTCATCCTTTATCATTTAGGTTTTTACATCACATCATCAAGTTATAATCTTTCATAACTTAAATCTTTAATGTCTATTTTAAACCAAGAAAGTAATTAACTACAATAAAATTATGATATAAACCTTATTGGATTACAAATCAGTAGTATTCTTATGAATTGATGCCGGATTAAATCCTTTTTCTTCTCTTTGTTCTTTCTTCTTCTTTCTCTTTTCTCTAGGGATCTATCTCAATCACTTGTTTGAAATATGAAAGGTGAGTTTCCATCCACCTTCCTAACCTCTTAAATATCGCCTCAATTAACCTAACCCGGTTTTTCTTCTTAGCCATATGTACAAAATGACCCTCCAATCTTTATATGGGTCTTGTTATGTCTAAAAATCCTGCGGAACCCAACCATAACACCCGGGTAGCTATTTTGGACTAGTTCATCCCTTTCCAGATCACCAGTGCACTCGAAAAGGTTATCTGAGCCACTCATATACATATATGCTAACTTATAATTAAACATGATCGACATGTGCGTACTCTATGCGCCGCTCATAAATTATATCCATTCGCCGATGTAACACACTATCGACATGTAATAATAAACTATCTATATCACTCGTACGCGACATATAATATATCACATAACTATTTACTTATCACTAAAATGTAAATAATAATTATAATGAATATAATCATTTATCTCGCTAATTAATATTGATTTACTTGCAATTTAATTTTCCCTAAATTAAATTAATAATATAAAGCACACAAAAATTAGTTAACAAAAGTACAGGGTATTACATTTTCTTTATTAATAACAGATTTCGTCCTTGAAATTTGAACGTAACTGCCGCAAGGCTCTAGATACATTTCTCGCATGTCATCCTCATGCTCCCATGTCAACTCGACAACATGGTGGTGTCCCCAATGTACACTCCCTAATGGTACCACATTTAATCGAAGATTTCACTCCCTATGACCCAAAAATGACAACAAGTATCTCCTCATAAAATATTCGGCTATATCTCAATCCCCTTTAGCGCTATATCGATAAGCCACATTACCTTTGAGATACATGAAACACATCATGAATCCATTGCAAAAGCCCTGGTAAGGTAAGCCTATACACAACCGACCCTATCCTCTTGATGATGGTAAAAGGCCCTACATACCTAGGTGCCAACTTCCCTTTCTTTCCGAACCACATCACTCCCCTCAAAAAAATAATCGCAACAATACCTAATCATGCACGTCAATTTCCCATATCTCCAATCCGCATCAATGTAACTCCTCTACCGGTCCTGAGCTATTCTAATATGAACCCTAATCAACTCAATCTTCGCCAACATATCCTAAATCACGTCTGGACCGAGAAGCTTGCTGTTGTCACCTCTAACTAACATGAGGCGAAATAAATTATCTTTCGTATGAAGCCTCAAAAGGCGCCATGCTAATAATAAAGTAGTACGAATTATTGTGCACACGCTCTACCAATGACAATTATTGCTCCCTGCTATCCTTAAAGTCTAGAATATATATCCTTAGTATATCCTCCACAACGGCTTCACACTGTCTGTTTGCCCATCAGTCTACGGGTGATAAGTCGTGCACCAAAGCAACAACATCCCCATCGCTTTTTGACAAAATCTACTAGAAGTGGGACATATAGAAATTATCTTGATCCAAAATAATATTGAGCGAAACCTCATGTAGTCTCACTCTCTTGCAATCAAAGGTTGGGCATATTGCTCTGTTGTGTAAACTACTTAGACTGGTAAGAACTGTTCCACCTTGGTTAACCGATCCTAATAACCTAGATAGAATCATGACCCCTATGTGACGTCGGTAATTCCGAAATAAAATCCATAAATGTACATTCCTATTCCTACGTTGGAATCTTCAAAGGATGCAAGACCTCAGTTGGTCACCTATGATCAACCTTCACCATCTGATAAGTAGTGAACCTAGAGACAAACTCTGTTATGTTTCGCTCCACACCAACCCACCAATATTGGTTCATCAACATCTCCTACATCTTATAACCTTCTGGGATACACCCAAAATAGAGACCCATGTGTCTCCTCCACAACCACCTGTCGTAAGTCCTCATTGTTTGGGACTATCAACATCCCATTAAAGAGTAATCCACCCTTAAAACTTCTTGAGTAAGATTTCGCTCCACCCACCAATAACTATTGAATCATCTCCTAATAAGATGGATCTCGTGCCTATGCCTTCATGACCCTCAAAATGATCTCGTGTGTGATATTCATTACTGATATAAATGCCTAGATTATCCTGTCCTCCTGACGAAGCTTAGTCCATTTCACAATTCTAAAATTGTTGCCAAGTGTCCTATAGGCATACGACTCAATGCATTTACTTCAACGTTAGCCCTTTTTGGATGATACTGCATATTAAACTGACAAGGGCGCCCATACACCCTATAACATGTGCATATAAACACAAATACCACGGATGCAACCCACATACATAAAAAACCAACCACACATTCCCTGTATGATCATGCAGTAAAAGTATACTCGATTACCATAGTTATTGCGACTCAATTCTTCTTTAGATAGCCCCACTTATCAACTAGTAGTACAAATTCACCCCAATGCTCTCTTCATAGCACTACTTGGCCCTGCTGCCCTAAAATCCTATAATAGTTCTCTACTCAAAGCATTATATCTACACACGTGTAATGACTAATGTACTAAACCAATGCTCTAGACCCAAACATCTCCCAACTCCTTTCATGCATGGAATGTCTTGGGAGAAAAATCCAAATAAGAAACCCTACCAATACATAACTACCTAGCTCTGTCGGCTATCAATATTTGTAGGCCCAAGATATAGTACCGGGGCACCCAAAACCTTTCCCCCAAAGCTACTAAATCTCATCACTCAACTTTCACATCTCTAAACGAGTCATACAATACACCGCTTGCACTATCGCCAAATCCTTGACACTAAATTGATCCCAACTTGATTATCGACTTGACTATAACCTCAGTATCCCCTGGATCACATCAGTATAACATAAACACGTGCTCAACCCTCACTCAGGATGAGTCATCGCAGGAAGAAACATATCCTTCCCTAGAATAGCGTTACTATAACAGTCCACCATCGCTCTGCATGTCACTAACCAGTCCATCCTGAGGATAAAACCAAACTCGTACCTCACGCAAACGAGTATACCCACTACTAATCATAACCTCCCAATGTACATACCTATTCCCCAGCAGATGGAACGAAGGAGAGACCCACTGCCCATGGTAAATATACGGTCATGATAATAACTGTCGTAATATTCACTAAATAAAATGAGTGTATAGATATGATTGAGTTCTAAATTAAAAAAAAAATGAATGACTAAAATGACTATGAATTATATAATCAAATATGGAAGAAAACTAGGTCGTTGGATCCATTTATCAATTTTAATTAAAATCACACATTAATTTAATTCTGCATTCCCAAATTTATAACTCAAAATGCACTGACTCTCATCGCATACATTTTATAAAATACAGCAATAAATGTTCATGAAATATTTTAATGTCTCTTAAAATAAATGCCTAAAATCCCTATTCCTTAAAAGATATCAATTTTAAAGTTTTAACGTTGTATTTAAGTATGAGGTATCAAATAATTGAATGCAAGTATAACACATAAAAAATTACACATTTAAATTCTTAAAATATGATGTATCAAATAATTTTGAAGGTTTAAAACACACTCTCATCTAGTTTCAAGTGAATACAAAACATTTATTTTTAATTAACACAAGTCGGGAATTAATACTAAATTAAATTAACACGCAAATTTAAATAATCATGAGAAATTTCACCTAGTCCTAGTAATAAAATTACTCACGCATCGTAGTTTAAATAGAAATATTGCAAGATGAAATAATAATTTTCATTAATAAAATTGAAGTTATAAAATTTCTTGTCCAAGACTTGAGTACCAATACATAACGTTCTTCCCAAATTTGCCAAGAATAGTCACAAACACTCAAAAATAATGCACAAGGTATAATATCTTTCGTGTTACAAAATTATATATGTCTAATAATTTCCCCTCTATACAAATCTATCTTTCTAAAATGTACCCCCAAATAAGAAAATGTCCTCACATAAAATTGTAGAAGACAAATGAATAGTCTCATATAAAAGAATAAGGGAAAAAGAAGACAAAAATAATCAAAGAATGTGGGGAACATTTGAGCTGAACAACGAATCTCGAAAAAAAACAAAAAGGGGAGGAAATGGGTATGGGAGAAAACAAAAGGCTAAAGAAAGAGTAAAAAAATAAAACAATAGAAGAAATAAAGGTGGGAAGAAGAGAACATCTTGAACATAAGTAGACAAAGAAAGAGAATAAAAACAAAAAGACAAAAGAAACAAAGAAACAAAATAAAACAAAAAAGAAATAAATAAAAGGTGGGACAGAAGGGAATTTTGGACATAATAAAACCAATGATACCGGGGGGATGAATCTAGGTGGAACAAAATGAATGGGGGCAAACCTGCGCGTAGGGGAGATAAATGGATTGGGGCCGGCGCCACGCGCCCAAGCCAACATGGAAATTCTGGCAACAAGCGCACAAGGTGCGAGGTAGCTTTGGGTTAAAAAATGAATTTGAGGAAGCAAGTGACTCAAAATTGAGACCCCAAATCGATGCAAAGCCTCCCCAACCACTGAGCCACAAGGCACCTCAATTAGATATGCAACTGAAAATATATATAACCCCTTAATAAACCCAATTTTCTAATTTTATAATTAAACCCCAAAAACTTCTAACATTCCCATACGACTTCAGATAGAGGCACCACAAGAACCAACATGACCCACATTTTGGGCCGAATTATATTTCAACAGTGTCCGGGTCAGGGGGTCTAACTTTAGGCATAACTCGGGGCTTTGACTTTGACTCTTTTTCGGTTTTTAATTTTGCACGATCATTTTTTCTTCATTTGAGGACACACTATTTGAGTCCTGGTGTTACTTGATTCGAGGCCTATAACTTCCATGAATAATCTGAGTCCGAAATTGATCATCTAAATTTACCGTTTTGCCCCTAAAGGTGCGCAATTGACCGTTTTTGCCCTGATGCATCCAAATTTTGTTGTTTGCATTATAAACCAATTAAATACTCAAAATAAACCTTGCGCAAGAGATTAACAATGAATATTTAAGGTCACGAGAATACAATGAGCATAGGGTCTCAAAATTTCACTATTACCTCGAATTTTGATTAATTATGTTCTTTTCTTCTTAATAACAAAAATGACTTGACTAGATCTCTATTTATGATGCAATGGGGCTAACAAGACCTAGATTCGATAAAAATAATATAAAATAATGAAATCAATAGATTTAAAATCCCATAAAAAGAAGCCATACCCATTTTTCTGAGAATACTAGGGTAAAATTACGGTAGGAAAAAAGCCAAATAGAAAAGAAAGTTTGCAAAAGAATAATAATTGAAAAGAAAAGAAGAAAAAAAGGAAGAAAGAAAGAAAGAATGATAAAATGAAATGAAAAACAGTATGTTAGTTTGAAAATAAATAAAAAAGAGAAAAGAAAATCTGAGGTTAGAAATAGTGCTTAAAAGTTGAAATACCGAAAAACTTATATATTCTTAGAAATTTTGAACTCCAAAAGCCATTTTTTCTAGCCAAAAATTGAGCCTGCAATATAACTAAATAAAATCCTAATTGATATCAAGTGAAGTTAATTTTAACGTGGAGAAAAAGTGAATAGGACCTAGGGTGCAATTCAAAATTTTCAAAAAGTAATCGATGTTTCGTTCATGAGATCATATGCATCCATATAATAAAAGTCCATTTTTGATTATGTATATGTGAAATATTTTCATTTAAATTTATTCTTTTATTCACATATACCGATAGTTAAAAATTAATTTTGAAGTGTTTGATTGTGAGTTCATCCTGTGAGATTTTGAAATGCAAACGAACATTCGAATAAGAAAAGTAAAGATCAAATCTTTTGAAATTGACAGTTATATGGGATATGCACACATGCGCAATAACTTGAGATTGAGAAGTGAAGTTTTGCTATATTTATGAAGTTTCAATTTGAGACATGATTACATTACTTAAGTATCTTTTCTAATGAGCCATGGTTTAAAATTTTTGTGGGTATATTCACTGCAAACCCATATGAGACAAAAATCGTCCAGTAGGGTAACATAGGGGTTTAATGTCTTGTTGCACATGCTAAGTGCAATCGTGACTCCTACAAAAGTGAATTGGATTTTCATTTTAGTTTTGTTCGAGGACTAGGAAAAATTTAGGTTTGGGGGTATTTCATGAGTGCATTATTTTGTGTGTTTTATACCCAA
The DNA here is from genome assembly GCA_949130495.1 of Sambucus nigra. Taxonomy (NCBI): domain Eukaryota; kingdom Viridiplantae; phylum Streptophyta; class Magnoliopsida; order Dipsacales; family Adoxaceae; genus Sambucus; species Sambucus nigra. Next base: position 457,760,807 of record OX422214.1, on the reverse strand, counting down.
ATTTATACTTTGTTAATTCCATTTTATTTTATTTAATAACTTCTTAGGACCATTTTATTAAAAAGGAAAAAATATAAGAACGATTGATTTCAGATTCAAAGAAATAATTTTAAGTAGAAAATGGTCACTTCAATAATTTTATATTACATAGTGAAAATTTTGCAGGTAATGATATAATTTGTTGCAAATTAACAATCAACTCGAGAATAGCGCGAAAAAGCTTATTTTTATGATCGTTGGAAAATAGTAGGGAATTTTCATTGTCCGAATTGGACGAAAATCAGTGTGCCTGTTCGGTAAGAAAATATAAGAGTCCTCGGTTGGGTGGAAATTACGTACCTTATTCTTATACAAAGACTAAATGGATTGAGTGTTCGGTTCCAACACTATTCAACTAATTAATGATAGTTTCACTCCAATGCAAACACCTCACCTAATGTCTTATAAAAAGGACCATTGGGCACACAATTTTAGAAACAATTTTTGGGAAGCCATTTTTCAGGGAGTTTTTTCTTATTTGAGGGCCAAATATTGCAATTTTGTGGAGACGATTTTGTCAAGATTAATTGAGAGGCACAATTATTTATTAGTTTGAATCATTAATGATTTTTTTTATGGAATAGGATTAGATCCCCTAAATGAATTATTAGAAGGAGAAAGAGACTTTCCTAGAAGGCATTTACAAGCATAAAAGACATCTTAAAAAAAGAAAAAGGGGTAAATCCCCAAAAAAACAACTATAAATAAAAGCAAGCTAAGAAATTCTTAGACTAGGAAGACCTTATCTATCTAAAGTAAAAAGGCCTTCGATGAGATGAGGAAGCTCATTGAAGGAGTGTAAATTCTTGGACTGTCTTGAGGAGGAGGAGGAGGAGGAGGAGGAGGAGGAGGAGGAGGAGGAGGATATGGAAGCTTAACAATTTTCTACTGAATTGTTTTGTCTCCAAAGATGGAAAATATAGATTTTCTTAGAGGAGAATATGTACGAGATCTCTTAGAAAGAGATTTTGGAAGTCGAAGGAGGATTCCAAATGCCCAATGCCATATTCATTACTGCTAAGGAGTTTGATTTAACATGAAGAGTCTTAAAACCAATCTCATGCATAGTTGGACACCTCTTTAAATGGATAGGACTTCTGCTATTAAACTAGAGGAGAGAAAAATGAGTTCTTAAAAAGCAATAAAAAAACAAACTCGGGATCCTATAATGATGCCACCAATTACACTTTCACCTGGATTTCCCTTATTTGAACCATCAATATTTAGTTTAATAGAACCCGTCATATGAAACAACATTCTAGTAATTCTAAAAACAGGCTTCTTGGCATGCACTCTAAGGCTGAATCTAATAGCAATATCAACGTGATTTTGAGATAAAGAGATTTCAAAGGCTATAGAACTGGCATTGGTGGAAATCATCTCAGAGTTCTTAATGACGATATCAGGAGACATTGAAGAACCTTAATATAAGCTTCTACCTCTCGCTTTCCAAATATCCAACAACACAATCATAGGAAGAATTTCAATGAAAAACTCCAAGTAGCCCTTATTACACTTAAACAACCGCCAAGCAATGAGTATGGATTGCATTGAAGTGATAGTTGGAGATACTTCAACTAGAGAATAAAAGTGAGTCCAAATGGATTTATCCATGTTACTAACTAAGAACAAGTGATGCACTATTTCCACATCTTTATGATAATATTGACATCTTTAAGCAAGACGAATGTCAATTATTTTAATATTATATACAATGTGAATGGAATTATAAAGAAATTTCCATACAAAAATTAAGACTTCGGGGGGGGGGGGAGGGGGATGTAAGGAGACCATATGAAATTCCATGAAGCACTTGAAGCAGAAAGTGGATTAGAAACTTGGTAGGAAGATTAAAAAGTGAAATCTATAGAAAGAAGAAGGCTCCGAAATAATGTCTTGACCATTAATAATATAATTATCTTGAAAAATAGAATGAGTAGACCTGATTCTTTTGACAACAATGGAGCCAAAAGATCCAATTATCATTGAGTTTTTATACTAGTTCTTCATAACGCTAGCCCAAATGTCTCTCCAAGCTAATTTTAAACTAAAGGCTACACAGATACCATTTAAATCCCTCAATCCAATACCTTCTTCACAAGTAGGCCTACAAATACCGCTCCATTTAATCCAAGCATGTTTATACCCTATCTTCTCATCTGAACCCTATAAGAACTTGTTGAAGATATTATGGATTCGTTGGAAAGTAGCTTTAGCAGGCTTTAAATAGTAATAAATTGGAATAAAAGTTATAACATGTTTAATGAGGATAAGACGACGAGCTACTGATAGGAATCTTATTTTCCACCCTTTTAATTTTCCTCTAATTTGATATAGAAGCTCTAAAAAGTAGATAATTTTTCTTGTACCTTTGAAAAGAGGGCACCCAAGGTATTTAATGGGGAGCTTTTAGAAGGAGATTTCATAACAAGATTTAATAATAGGCCTCCTCTATAAAGGAATTGAATAATCAATGGTGAAGTTACTTTTGGACTTATTGATCAGTTGACCTGATCAAGATTCATATTTGGAAAGGAAATGCATGAGTTTCTTTAAGCTCTTTCTAGCACCATTCACAAATATGATTGCATCATTAGCAAAATGAAGATGGTAAATCAGAGGAATTCAAGAGGGAGGAAATCCTTCACCTACTTGGATTAAATGAGATTGTCCAGGCGTCTGCAAGCACTACAACCATGATAACAAAGATAGAAAGGTATAGAGGGTCCCTTTGCTTAAGACCTCTAAGAGAATTAAAGAAAAAATAGTAAGACTCCCATTGATCAAAATAGAAAACCAATTTCTTGAAAGGATTCTCCACATAAAATCAGCGAAAGTCTCACAAAAACTAAATTTTATCAAAACTTTAATCAGAAATATCCGTGAAATCCTATCATAAAAATTTTCCATATCCCGTTTGATAACAATATTTGAACCATGGCATTTTCTACTCAAGAAAATAGTCATCTCATGAATGAACAAAATGTTGTCTTGGGTGCATCTCCTCTTGATGAATCCACTTTGGATGGGGGAGGTTATGAGAGGAAGAATTTTGGCTAATCTAGAGTTAAGTATTTTGGAGATGATTTTATATAAAAATTACAACGTCTTATATGTTTGAAGTGGGAACAATGAACGGGATTGGAAAATTTTGGAATGAGCACTATAGAGGTTCTAGACTAACTTTGAGGAATTTTGGATGCACTTAGCTCCTTTATAGCTGAGTAAATTTATTCTTCACAATGCATTTAAAAAGGATCTTATTCATTTCTTCATTTAACATATAAGAAATTACCTCCAAAATGTATTCTTCCACTAAACTAGCCTTTGCAATCCATCCATCTTAGAAGTGATCCATAAACACACTTTGAATATCTTCTATAGTGGACCTACATTGATCATTAACATCTTTAATTCAATGCACAACCATAGCAGCTTGCCTAGATTTTTTACAGAGAATAAAAGAATCGGTGTTTTGATCCCCTTCTTTAAGCTAATTTGTTTTGGACTATTTTTTGCAAAAAATTCTCTTCTTGAGCGTGGCCTTATTCCATTTCTTAAGGTTTCCCTTATGTCTTCTTAATTTCAAAGAAAATACCACCATGGGATTTGCCTCAAAATGGGGGACCATGGAAGGAGGGTTGTAGATTTAAAAGATCGATTGAAGATCCACATATTTTGGAATTTAAAGGTCCTAGGGAAAGAATCAATGGTTATTTTAATAGAAAATATGAGAGGAGAGTGATCACTGCAATGTTTTGGAAGATGAGAAATAAAAGAGTTTGGAAACAAGGTCTTCCATTGAAGGTTACAAATACCACTATCAAGTCGGGCACAAAGAGCACTTTCCTTATTTCCAAAGTTGGTGCAAGGGAATATAGAGCTAATATATACCTACTTATAAAGGCCACATCAGTTAGATCAGTCATTAAATTCCTTTACTTCCTGTTAATCTATCAAATTACCTCCTATATTTTAAATTTCTTTTGGAACCACATTAAAATCACCAATAAATAAATGAGGGGCATACAAGGAATTATTAATGAATTCTAACTATATCCATAAAATAACTCTCTCATCTTTCATAGATTTACAATAGATCAAAGTAAGTATTACCTTTTCTAATAAGCTGGGATGAAAAATTTAGAGAGACGAACATTGATCCTCATCTATAGGAATAACTATTGACATTCCAATCCTCCAGAGATGGACTTGTTACTAATGGCATCATCAAAGTTCCACTTCATCTGGAAATTCTTCAATTTTAAGCAATCAGTTTTGTTTCTTGATATTTCATTCCAACAGAGAAAATTGATCATTGATAGTTGGTAGGGAGAGAGTTCTTGATCACCTTAGCTTTAGCTCTAGTTAATCTTCTAAAAAAGGTTTAATAAGAAGGGATTTGGGATTCAATTGGACTGGAGCAGTGCAATTCATGATGGGAAATTTTTCCACAGTTCTTTTTTATGTATTATTTTTCCTCTAAAAGCTCATGGTATAAATGTTGTTCCACTTTCTATCGAAGAAGCTTACAAAAAACATTAGTTATTCTTTCATGGGTACTTAAGGTCTCAGTTTAATAGGTAGTCTTTGTGTTTAGTATGGTTTCATAGTCGAGAAGTTAGGAGGCTCTTGGGGAAAGCATTATGTGGTCCACTATTATTACTTCTTTAGATGATATGTCACAATGTTGGATTTTAGAGATGTGGTCTATAATTTATTTAGCTTTGACAGTGGGGTGAAAAATGATTTTTTTAGGCAGAAAGTTGGATAGGGATGTAAGATTAAGTGGAGATGAATTAGGGATATCAATGGGACTATTTTTTATGGCTTTCTTGTTTTCTTGAATGGGAGGTTTAGGAGGAAGAGGTAAATAGGATGGCTTCATTAGAAGTTTTGGAAGAGGCTTGGTTGTTCTAGTTTTTGCCCCATTCAAAAAAATACAAGAGTCTTTTATATGTCCATACTTCAAGCAATATCCGTGGTATTTTTTAAGGGCTTCATACAAAACATCTTGCCAAAATCCATGTTCCCCAATGTCAATCCATACTCCTTTTGTTTTTTCACGAGTGAGATCAAGTTCCGCACAAACCCTTGCAAGACTATGCCTCTAATGGTTCATTGTGGATGTATCCAACTTTAAAGTCTTACCTATCAACTGAGCTATAGAGAATAAAAATTATTTTACAAATAGGTGAATGGAAATATTAGGAAAGCTGATCCAAGAAGGAACCACCAAACTCTATTGATCAACTCTAAATTAAGGGGTCCATTTGAAAGTACGCAAAGGATATTTTCCAAGAAAACACTTCTATTTAGTCCAAAGTCTCACAAAGTCTTATTCTTAACCTAGTTTGATAAGAACATGTTTGTAGTCTAAAGGTACAACATAACATGATTGTTTGAGATTGAATGTAAGAATGTTTTTCTGAAGACATCAATGGATGGCATCCCATGTGAAAACTTGCCAACAATTGAGTGTTTGAACGGTTTAGCGAAAACTTGAATATCATTTACATAAAAGTTCACAAGAGGATCTCCTTTGAAGGATGATGTGGTTTCAAGGAAAGGTTCTTTAATGGAAGTGTTTTCTACTACACTTGCAAAGGATTTGGACAATATATTTTTAAGATAAGTGGGTCTATGGTTCATGGGCAGATCAAATGTGGAAGAGAAGTCCATACAAACCCTAATTAAGGTAAAGAGATAAGAGAGAAAATGGATGGAGATTTTCTTTTGAAGAATATCCACCCTAACTTTCCTTCTAGGTGTCATTAATGAAAATTCATATCCATTCTTTCAATCTTATTATGCCTATCATTATGTTAGCATAAATTCTCTACTAGGACTAGGTGAAATTTATCATGCTTGATTAGTATTATATCGTTAGTTTAATTTTGTATTCATTCGCGACATGTTTTAAATGCTCTAAAAATCTGTATTCATTTAAAATGACACAAGGATGTGCTTTAAACATTTGGATGTGATTGCTAATTCATATTTTAATTTTTTATATGAGTACTTTTTGATGGGGGTATGCTTGTACTCGATTGTTTTGATATTCCATGATAAAAGAGTGCATTTGAAACATAAAATTGATATTTTTAAAGGAATATGGTTATCAACTGTCTAGATCAGAGACGTTAAATTTTATTTGAACGTAATTTTTTTATTTTTTGAATTGAACGCAACTAGAATCTGTTTAATTTGAGTCGTAAAATTGGGGATGAAAAAAATTTAATTAATGTGTAATATTAGTTAAAATTGATATATATACATATATATATATATATATATATGTATATATATATATATATCCGAAATCCTAGTTTCTCCAATACTTAGTTACATATTCTTGGTTGCTCCATTAATTTTTTTTATTCTTAGCTTTAGATCATAATTCTCATCTTTACTCCGTACCGTCTAGTTGGAAAGTCATTGATTTAAAAAATTGATCAAATCTTTGTGGGTTCGACCCATACTTACAATCGCTATTCTATAATATCCCATGCATTGGTGATGATTTTATATTTGAAAACAACACAAAATGAACACACACTACACCAAAAATAACAATCTGGCACGGTTTAAAACCGTGTCAGACCCAACCTGACATGGTTTAAAACCGTGCCTGAATCAAGGCTTCCGGATTTTCTGGCATGATTTAAAACCGTGCCAGATTGCCCAATATGGCACGATTTAAAACCGTGCCAAATTGCCCAATATGGCACGATTTTGAAACGGTTTTAAACTGTTCCAGATTTTAATCTGGTACGCTTTTGTCACATTTTTAAACCGTGCTAGATAATGAATCTGACATGCCTTTAGGACTGTTTTAAACCATGCCTGATTTTCATTTTTTGTCATGCTTTTGGCACGATTACAAAACGTGCCAAATTGTTTTATAAACGTACTCAAATTTAACAATTTGTGACGGTTTTGAGACGATTTTAAACCGTGCCAGATTTTTCAATTAATAAAAAAATATTACTTGAAAACAAATCTGGAAAATTAGAAAATTTCAAATATGGGAGGAAAAATATTTATTGTTTGTAAAAAAAATCAAGAAAATTAATATATTGCGAATCTCGCAAGTTGATGATATACTAATGTACATACAAACTTCAAAATATTACAAGCCTTAGTAGTTGACAGACTAAAAAAAATTGGGCAAAGTTTCTTCTATTTTCTAGACATTCTAAACCCATGTAATGTAAAGCCCGCCCGGCCATAAAATATAACAAAAAAGTTACAAAAGCCCGCACAGACATAAAAGTTGACAATAAAATTACAAAAGTCGGCACGGCTATAACACATAAAAAGTTGAATCATGAATATTAATGACATTAATTAATACTACCCTTGTTATAAAGCATTGACTTCTTCAGGAATTCCACGTGGATAAAATCTAACAATAAAATGTTATCCTACAATAAAATAGGATACAAAAAAAGATGATATTAGTAACCAAGTAATTTAAAAAAAATCTTATTCAACCTGAAAAATTACATATACGAGTTACAGTTATTATAATATTCTTAAACCGAAAGTCTCGTGACTACGTGACTAGTTCCTACGAGTTACAATAGTCCCGTATGAGGTGTTAGTGCCTCTTACGGGACCGTTTGGGGGCTGGTTTGGGTTTTCGCTCTCAAACGACATGTTTTTTTAAGCATAATCTAAATATTTTTAAATTATTGTGATACTCTCAAACTGGGAGACCGACCCGTGACTGTGCGGTCAGTTCCTATAAGTTACATTGGTCCCGTACGAGGTGTTCATGCCTCTTACAGGGGCATTTGGACGCCAGTTTGGGTTTTCACCCTTTAATGACTTGTTTATAAGTCTAATCTAGATATTTTTAAATTATCATCATATTCTTAAAGTGGGAGACCCGTCGCTACGTGGTTAATTCCTACAAGTTACATTGGGCACGTGCGAGGTGTTAGTGCCTATTACGGGATCGTTTGAGGGCTGGTTTAGGTTTTCACCCTCTAACAGCATGTTTTTAAGCCTAATCTAGATATTTTCAAATTATCTTTATATTCTCAAATCGGGAGACTCATGACTACGCGGTCAGTTTCTATAAGTTACATTTGTCCCATGCGAGGTGTTCATGCCTCTTAGGCCCTTTGGGGGATGGTTTGAGTTTTCACCCTTTTAACAACTTGTTTTTAAGAGTAATCTAGATATTTTCAAATTATCGTCATATTCTCAAATTGAAAGATCCGTGACTACGCGATCAGTTCTACGAGTTACATTATTCCCGTGCGAGGAGTTAGCGCCTCTTACGGGGCCGTTTGGATGTTGGTTTGGGTTTTCACCCTCTAACAACATGTTTTTAAGCCTAACCTAGACATTTTTAAATTATTTTCATATTCTCAAATTGAGAGTCCCATGACTACGCGGTCAGTTGCTATGAGTAACATTGGTCCCGTGCGAGATGTCCATGCCTCTTACGGGGCCGTTTAGGGGTTGTTGTGGGTTTTTATTCTCTAACGGCATGTTTTAAAGCCAAAGTCTAGATATTTTCAAATTATCATCGTATACGCAAATCGAAAGTCTCGTTACTAAGTTCTTACGAGTTACATTGGCCTTGTGCGAGGTATTCGTGCCTCTTACGCGGCCGTTTGGGGGATGCTTTTAGTTTTCACTCTCTAACGGCATATTTTTAAGCCTAAGTCTATATATTTTCAAATTATTGTCGTATTATCCAACTGGAAGTCTCGTGACTACGCGATCAGTTCCTATGGATTACAATGGTCCCGTGCGAGTTTTCATGCCTCTTACAGGGTTGTTTGTGGGATAGTTAGGGTTTTCACCCTATAATGGCATGTTTTTAATCCAAAACCTAAATAGTTTCAAATTATCTTCATATTCTCGGGGTAGTTAGGGTTTTCATCCTCTAACAAACGATTTTTAAGCATAATTCTTGAGTTTTGTAAATTATCATCATATTCTCAAAGCATACTACAATATGCATATTATCAATTATGGTATTAAAATATAAACTTCTGAGAAAACGTATACGTGTGATATTTGATTAAACCTAATTTGCAAATTTCCATGTTGACCTTATTTAATCAGTGTCAATTTTTAATCCAATTTTATTCAGACCTAAAACGTGCAACTACGTGTGAATAATTCAAACAATCATAAATAAATTGATGGCACATAAATTTTAGGAAAAAAACCTTCCGGGTAAGATCTTTTATTTCACAAATAATACTCACAATGATTTCAAGTGAAATATGCAATGGATTAACCACAGTAAACCCACATAGGTCACAACCTAAATCATCAATAGAATTCTGTAGCAACTCTACACGAATTGCAGTTCAGTCAGCCTAAGAACACCCACGAGTACTCCCTTTGACACGTAGTCACATCAGCCCAGCACCTCCCTCAGGTGGCACCTAGATCAGCAGTAGAGATGTTCTCTATAAGAGAAACTTCATAAAATTATGTTCTTAAGTTCCAAAACAATTCACATAAAGATTGGGATAATTTGTGAATTGAAAACAAAACTAAAAACTCTCAAAAGTGAGAAGACAAACATTTCTGCCAAAGCAGTTTTCGGAGAAAAAATTTCTCAGGTCTTCTGAAGAAAAACAAAACTAGAGAAACCAATTTATAGAAAAATTGAGTTGGCAACTCGCTCAAACGAAAAAATAGCGTTGCTTGAACGAGGAATGATGTCACTCGAACGAGATCGCGTAATATGCCATTATCGATTGAACGACGTGGCAAAGTCACTCCAACGATCGGAGAAAAAAATAAATGTTTTATTCAGTCTGTCTCAACACTTAGAAAAATATTTTTGATGAAAAACTCCGCTCCAACACTTAGAAAAATTTTCAGAAAAATTTTTAGAAAAATATCCCAACACTCTAATTGAACCGTTAAGATATAAAAACACAACCTTATTGTTGATACCAAAATTTACCATCCCACATCGACCAATTACAAGCCATAAGATTTCATCCTATGTGGCACAAGTCCAACTCAGCATGATAGAAAAGCCCGATCAACAAGGAATCTGGACCAACTTTGTTACCCAACCAATAAGGAAGTCCGACTAACAGCTAAAAAGTCATCCTGTATAGCCAACCAAGTGCCAGTAGTCTTACAGCCTGTATTGCCTGTGAAGAGACATCATTCATATAATTAATTCTCATTATGTATTGATGTAAATTCCTAATAAATAAATGCATTCCATCCTTTCGCATGACAAGGATCAAGACCCCTCTTGGGCTATAAATACATTGTATCACCCTCATTATAGGGGATCGAAAAACAAATCAAGGCAGTCAATACATAATAGTGGACGTAGGCTATTCCATTGAGCTGAACAACTTTAAAAAGTTCTCTTGTGTCTTGTTTGTTCACTTAATTTATCTGTGATCAACTAATTAGGCTTAGTCTAGTTTTTTGCATCAACAGATTGGCGCCGTCTATGGGAACTGTAATACCCCGTATTTTTATGGATTTTAAATTTAGGGATATATTAAATTTAATTGAGATAGATTAATTTAATATTAACCTTGAAATTTGTTTTAAATATTTACTAGATTTATTAAATTTAATTGAGATAGATTAATTTAATATTAATCCGAAAATTTGTTTTAAATATTTACTAGGAAAATTGTTGATTTGTTAAATATTACTTATTGAGTAGAGTAATATGTGGAATTGCATTTATTAAAATTGTCTTGAGGGAATAATTTGATAATTATGGAAATTAAGTCAGGACGCGCCTGTGTCGTGTCGGAACTAAATTATTATTTCTATAAGTGAATAAATTATAAATCGCCCCTATGGTCATTTTGAGTGCGCCAACATGTTCGGAAGGGTCAAGATAGTCAGAAAAGTGTACTCGTCATAACTGGCATCACATGGATTTAGTTTGGATCTCGGGGCATTTTTAGGCCTAATTGGCATCCCATGAGGGTAGAATACTCATTTTGCATTTTTGGATAATTAAACCCACGAATTTCCCTAAGATATATCAGCCCTCTGAGTTAGGCCTTTAGGGTTAACAATCACAGAACCTAAGAATAGCCATTAGAGAAGAAGTTGGAGAGCTTTCCAAGCAACCCAAGGCTAAAGACTCATCCGTTCGCACCGCCACCAACCCCAAATCGTAGATCGCGCAATGAGGAACGTAACCATACCTTTTTCGTCCACAAATCAGAAACTTGAATTCTAGGAAAGAATCTATCTTGATTTTTTTAGTTAATGTCTCACCCATGTTAGTTTAGGATTATCAATAACGTGTTTTATGGAAGAAATTGATAATTTATAGATCCTAAATCGCATGTTTAGAGAAATTTAATATATAGGATATACCCATTATATGTAGAGGATTACCCACGGATTATTATTGATTTAAAAACAAGAAATATGGAAAATAATTAGAACAATGGATGTTTCTTCCAAAATTAGGGTTCTTGAAGTTTATGCTAGTTTTACCCCATTATTTTGATACCGTTGATGAATTTGAACATGTTTCACGTAGGGAATCATGTAGTTAGGTATATAGTACGAGTAGTAATGTTGTTTGGGAGTTTGGGGATCTTTAATGGAGATTTGGTTGAGGTTGGAGAGGCAAATTCGTAACTTGACAATGGAAGAATTCGTCATAACTGATTGATCGATCAATCGACCCCCCCTGAAAAACTGCGTATTTTTCTTCTTATGTTTAATCCGTTTAAAATGCCTAGAAACCCTTGGTTATTATTTATAGAGTATAATGGGTCGTGAGGATGACCAGTAGGGTCTAAATAGACTCCGTTGAATGAAATTTAATATGGGATGAAATTATGGGTTAACGGGAAATTTCGTTACACATTAGAGATTGTGCGTAAGTTCGTTAATAAATTGAGGGACTCGTGAAAGTCTTAGACCAGAAGGTTAGAGAGGGTATACCTACTGAAATTGTATTTATCAAGAGAATACTTCAAGAGATGAGAAGTATGTTTGAAATAAATTTTATATGAGAATAAAAGAGACGAATCCGTTACGCGAGATAATTGAGTAATATGTGCTAAGAACGAATAATTATAATTATGGGTTGTGATCTCACCTAAGTTAGAAAACGTGAATATTTATATATATGACTGTGTGATTGTGCATATATTATGTATCTCTGTAAAAATCATACCCGAGCTACTATCTATCACGGAGGTTTTCGCGCCGGGACAGTCTTATCTCGATTGGACCTTTATGGGGGATAATGACTCGTACCCTAGAAGATAGTATCCTTGATACAGGCAATCTGAGTGATAGTGAGATGATCCTAAGAGACGTGAGGGTATGTGATGACCTCTTAGTGACTTGTAACTATGCTTCGCCTCCATTTGTATGTGTTTTGTGTTAATACAATTCGAGAGTGATTCCGAACTAGTATTTCCCTTAGTATGAGTGATACGGGGACTTGATAGCAGAGTATGCCAGCACCATAGATTTTATGTGGGGTGCCGTTAGTATATATATTATATGTGTGACTAATATATATACGTATATCTATATGGGAACTTTCTACTGTGCATATAAGTAGATAAGTAATGAATAAATGCTTCAACTTTATTATAAGTGTTCGGGAACTTTATAACGGTAATGAGTTGTTTTAAATAATGTAAGAAATCTTGAAGAGAATGATTTCCTAAAGTAAATATCATAACCTTGCTTTTCACGTGATAAAACCTTATGGATAATAGGTTAGAGAAACTTATGAGATTTATTAGTACGATAGGCGTGCACACTAGATGAGAGGTGAGAATTCTCAAGAGAGTGTCGCATACTAACGTGGTTGCTTCATTAGCCTGTAAGCATTTTAAATACTTGCTAAACTATTTTTAAAATTGTTTTACACTCGAGATCTGACCCATTTCCTGTCTCTCTCTCTCTCTCTCTCTCTCTCTATATATATATATATATATATGTGTATGTATGTATGTATGTATGTATGTATGTATGTATATATTACAGGTGCCCATCCACAGGGGCGTCATGCTTAGATTATTTGGATTGGACGCGCTGCAGCTGATGTGGGAGTTACAGGCCTTTGCTTTAGATGACCTCTTTATTGATTCTATTCTTGTTTTAGTTCTGCTTAGTTAGGGCATGTGTCGCCCATTTCCCTATTCATTTTGGATTTGTCAGAGATTTACATTTGTTTATATTTTTAGTATTCAGTATTCCTTGGGAGTTAACTTTTGTCAGAATGATTTCATGTATGGTTATTTGACTTGGTTTGGTTAATCTAGATGGATTAATTCTTTTGTGTTGATTGCTATCCGTATCACTTATTTGATTCTTAGACTGTTGATTATTTAAAAAGGTTTTCAAGTTGAAATTTAAAAATGGAAATAAGACTTTAAATTGTTTTGACACTTAGCTTAATTATTTAGGGTGTTTAATTTGGAAATTTTATTTTGCGATAGTGATGCTAAGAATGAACCAACCGTTAACCTTGATTTTTAATTTAATAAAGGACTGATCACCCGGTATTTAATTACGCAGGGTGTCATAGGTGGTATCAGAGCATCACGTTCTAGTGTCCTTTAGGATCTGTGCTGCTTAGTATGCTTCCAACGTCGCTTTGTTTGATATAGAGCCCTATATTTAGGATTGTTGATTTCTATGGTGAGATTCCGTTCTTCTGTTATAACGTATGTATATTAGTGAATTCTATTTATGTTCAGATGTGTGAGTGTGCCGAGCGATGAAGGATGTCAGACGAGGGCCGTTAGGCGGACAGCAGGAGGTGGGGCTTAGTGAGGTTGTGATGTACATTTGAGGATGATGATCATAGTCGAGGTCACCCCTATTATGGCACGAGAGGCCAGGACTGTAAAGACGGCTAAGACATAGCCTATGATTTTCAAGTAGTGTTGTAGTAAAGTGATGTTAAAATTAGACTCACCCAACATAGTACGCTTGGGGGAGGGTCAAAAGGGAAAATTAAGGAGAGTCATCAACGAAAATTCTAGACAAGGGAATTATGTGTGTTACCCAATGAAGGTAATATATTCAAAGGCTTGGACATATAGTGGAGTGTGGTTAACTAGAAGTGAAAATTTGGGGTAAAAATTTTCTTGACTCAACGGAGCAAAGTTACAATAGTGGGAGTCAACCACCACCAATAGTAGTGAAATGTTGCGTCAATGGAAGGACCTTAGGTACAGTTTAACCGCACGTTCTTTCATCAGTTGTTCGGGATAAAATGTAAATGTTGTTCTGAACTCATCACAGGAGGACTTGACGGGGGTCCATTTGTGAATATGAATCTAAACCGTTAGCGAATCTTGTATCGGAGGATGTAGATACAAATGGAGGAGAGGACTCCAAGTGGGAGATCGACTCGTAAATATAGTTAATAACACTTAAAAGGAAATCTGCTGGACGGTCAATTCAGAGGTTGATAATGTTGTGCTTTATCAATGGAGATGATAATGCTTCTTTGTGTGGGAATATAAAAGAATCAAAGAATTTAGTCAAGAATAAGATTGGATGCAACGGTGTTAGTGTAGCACCACAAAAGGGGTGTGGATACACATCAAGGGACCCATTTAAATGAATCAGACAGCTGAATTCTTACCAAGCGATGGTGAATTCAGTGAGGACTACTGTAGCCAGTAGCATGTTCTTTAGGGCCAACAAGGCTAAGGGATCAACGAGGGTAGCCATAAGGAATTGAGCCTACCAAAGTTCGAGAGAAGGACAATCCTAATATGATTAGTATGACATGTGATAAGTGGATTATGTGTAGAGGTATTTTATGGAGGGTGATTCACATGCGTTAATATTTTCCTGAAGTGAGTAAAGGGACAAGAGTCAGATGCCTAGTAAAGGACAATGATTAAAGTAGTTTTTGTTTTGGTTTGGACAAACGTGTTACGTCCGGGGACCATTTGTGCAGCTAAGACGATTGGCAAGGTAGAAGTATGAGTTTTATCCTCGGAGGATGAGGCGTGTTTTATGTGATACGAACGAGTCACTATATTTTGTTCATTGCTAGATTAGCACGTGAGACAAGTTTAATGCGTATAACTATAAACATTATTATTATGTGAATATTTTCCCTAGTGTAGCGGGATTATCCTTAGTGCTATCCGCGGAGGATGAATGGGTGTATTAATAGTGTTATATACTTTATTGAGATTACCCGTTTTAGTGATGTGATATACGAGTATGATATTGTCTTGGTTACAACTTTATAGTAATGGTTAGTACGATTTTAGGCAGTTATTGCAAGGCTATCGGAATGATTGCATTAGTGCAGTATGTTTTGTTCTTGTGAGGCCTCACCTGTGAGAGGGTCGGACTCGCACTTATATTATCTATATTAGAAACTTTGGAGGGGATAGTGGGCTCGAGATATTCGATCCCGGTGTGTGTAGGGACTTTATTTTTATGATTTAGTATGTGTTGGGTCTACTATTGAGGAAAAAGATTTAACTCATTATTATATTTAGCACTCAGGACTTGGTGATAGGAAGAGCGCATTGATATATCTATCATTTAGAGTTGTGAGAGTTAAGAGTTATACCCATATGTTTGGGGACAGGATTTTGAGAACCCCAATTTTATGTATTCGAGGTTTATGGAATGAGATTACCACCAATACTGAATGTTAGTGAAACTGGCAAGATGTTCTTTGCTAAGTGTAATTACGGGTGGAAATGTAACTTTTATGTCAAGAGACGGAATAAAGGGGTACATGTTATGGATGGAGGGATTAACGGATTTCGATAACCGACAATTCTAGGTAGTAGTGTATCGGGGGGGGTTCCTTGTTTGGATTTCACTTTGCGGGACATCCCATGCATGACACTTTGCGTAATGTTAAAAGTAGGAATATGTTTGGTCATTAGTCTATGAGTTGGTACCTCGATTGTAGTAGGAGTAGGTAATTATATCTGTAAATTGGAAGTTGAATTATGAATAAAGTCTAGTGGAGCCTGTTGTGTGGTAAGAAAGCATTGAAAGTTTTGTTTTATCACCACGAGTTGAGGGGTGGAACGATGATAAGGATGATTTAAAATTTCAATTTCTAGGGTAATTGAGAGTACCCAAGTGTTGTAATCACATTGTGAGCACAAGGAAAAGAAATATTTGGGTGTTATGTGTGAAGCGTATGTGATGACTATGCTAGTATGCACGGTTTATAGGGAGTGTGGGCATCCTGGTTAGCTGATGTTAGAATCGTCCGAGTTATAGGGATGTGGGAATAGACGTGTGGAATATATATTTATGGGACTAACATAACGAGGTGGAAGTGGTAGAGTGGATTAAGCGTCGCGTGAAGAACGATAATCCATATATACGTGTGCGATTAGAGTAGCACACTCGAATTTGGTTGGTGGATAGTCAACGACAGATGCAGGCAACTCTTGTTGCTTTCACCCAAAATATGGTGACTAGACCTGCTGGTACCGAAGAGGAAATGATAACTTTGGTTGTCAGAGAAGGTGTCCCAGATTCGACGGCCAGGGGACTGCCCAGGCCGCACTCAAGGATCTTCCTCCTCATCAAAGGCACTAGGACGTGGCCAACCCTAGGCGTTTACACCTGGGGAGGTCGGGTCAAGAATGCCCTAATGATGAGGATAATAAGTATGATGAAGAGGATGATAGGCGTTGTTAGGAGCCTTACCAAATTTCTGGAGGCATGATCAATCCCATTCTACCCAGTCGAGGGTGCAGATGCATGCCGATCCGAGAGCGCAGGCCAAGGGCTTCAGTTTTAGACATATTAAGCAAATGGTCGGTCTTTGATAGGCTAGGTGTAGAGTGAGCATTTGTTCAAATAAATAAATTATTTAATTAAACTTAATTTTTCAATTAAATCCTAAAACATGCATCTAGGTGTGATTGAAATCAATATGAACATGCAAGAATAGTTAATCACCATCAAAACACACAAATGAGGAAAAATCCCCCAAAGGGGAAAAAACTTTTTATTTTCACTATAATTTGTAAGAAACTGTTACACGGATTACAATGAAAATAAGAGTGACATTAGAAATACCCTCAGGTGTCGGTTCCGATGTCATCGACTACAATCTCCCGTAAGAACTCCAGGTGGGCAGCAATGTAGAAGAAAACGACTTCTCCACAAATTACTCCAGATGCGTACAAATGATCCTCTTGTAGGTTTAAAGATTCACATACATATATGGGAGTGTTTATGTGAATAAAGAAGGCATAAAACCTTAAAAGGTGAAGTCTGTTTTCTGGGCTGTTAATTGCCGAAATCATGTGCAAAAAAGTCTTAGAAAACGTGTATAAAGTGAGAAGATATTTATACGAAAATCGAGGTGGTGGCGTCGTTCGAACGAGATAATCACGTCGCTCGAATGAGATCGCATGGCATGCCTATCTCGCGCGCGACCGAGGCACTTCGCTTCTACACTTAGAAAATTTTCTGCTTTTGATAAAAACAAATCAGATTTCGAAATAATATTTTATGAAAAAATTCCCAAATATTTATGCAAATATAAACAACTCCAATAAATCATTTTAGCAATAATGCGAAGTGGAGTAGTGGGAACGGTTGAGCAACACGTCGCATGAAGCATGATGCACATGCGAAGATGATGGATGCATGGATTCGGATTAAGGCCATCGTGGATGATCATGTTGACGCGCCGAATGTTGCGGTATTAAACATACATACTGTGATCTAGGACACATAAAAAATTCCTAGATTCTACCCTGGACATTTATAAAATTATGTCCTTATAAATCTCCCCCTATGCCTATACCGGTACATACATAAAAAATCCGAATTATGCAATCAAATGACATACAAGATAATATCCCCATTAAACCCTCAAACTGAGAATACCAACTGAAATGTTTTCAATCAAACTTCAACATCTTCAAATCTTCAGCTCTTCAGAAACTCCCAAAGCTTTTCTCATAAGGGTGTGTAATCTAATAAATATTAATTTTGTACCTACACACAGGAGATAAAGCCGATACCCGTGACATGCAACAGTTTGAAATATAATGATATGCAAAAATCAAAGATCAATTAAGCTTAAGCAAATCATTGATAAATCAACAAAAAAATTCTCCCTCATAATTTATTCTCCCCCTTTTTATGATGTCCCTAAATAGACAGATATAAGAAGCATAAATATGGAAAATGGCACAAGGTAATAAACTTTCTATTTTTGAATTTTTCACATAAAATATACAACAAATAATCACACCATGAAAGAACACAGAAACAACCAAGTCAATGATTGCGTAAATGTAGAGGTGTGATAAAATTCGATAAGAAAATCAATGCATACAAACATGACATATGTCCACGATGAATATCTAATACTCCTAACGAATGAACTCAACATCTTCCTTAAGTTTAAAAAGATGGAAATATGAGACATTGACTCAATCAAATCAACAAATCAAAGCTCAAAGTGATTTCCCCACCAATAATGTCCAAAACGATTTAATGCATTTTCAGCACTTTCAAGGAAGTGAAAACCCGTTTAAATTCTCCAACCAACTCCCCCAGATTTATATTTTGAATAGAGGTGATCTAAATTATCAAACTTTGGAGAATTGATGGTGAAACGTAATGGTCCATATTCGGCATGAATTGCATTTTATTTCCTTTAAATTTTTTCTGTCTCTTTTAACCTCTTTGGAACCCGGATAATAAAATTCCTCAATTTTTTAGGTCCATTTAAACTGTGGCTTAATCGGAAAGGAAAGATAATTACCTTTAGTAGCCCTTCACCATTTTAAAATACCACACAATCTCACCAAACATTTTTTTTACATGCATTCCAATCTTGTCAAGTTTTATCGCATATGGTTCGCTGTATTGACAGAATTGTGATGGAAACACTCAAGCCAATATGTGATAGACAAGTACAATAATAAAATAAAGCCATGCATGTGTGCAATAAAGGAGATAAGGAGTCAAACATGTACAAACATATCACTAATCACATCTCAAAGACTCCAAACAATGTAAAGCACATGGATGCAATGATGTAGCGTCTCAAATCACTATCAAACAGTCACATGGATAAATGGAATGAAATTGTGACTCTGCTATCTTAAATGCTCATCCATAAAAGGTGTAAACAAAATACAAAAATCTATTTGTGCTTTTCTAAATTTTTATAAAAATAATTCTTTTTGGATTTTTTCAAAAAAATATACAAAGCAAAAATAAGAATACATATGATACAAACTAGCAATAGGAATCATATGATATGATCATGACAATGCATCCTATCCTCGACATGGACCAACCCCTCAGTCAACTGTGAAAATCCCTAAAGACTTTCTAAGACTCTCGAATCTAAGGGCATCTAAAGGTTTCATGAAAATATCGGCTAACTGACGGTCGGTGGGTACAAAACTCAGGGATACGACTTTCTCCTTAACTAACTGATGTACAAAGTGATCGAGTATGCGGATGTGCTTTGTGTGCGAATATTGGACTGGATTATGGGATATGTGTATCGTGTTCGTGTTATCACATGAGATAGTCATGGTGTCTTGGGAAATACCATAATCCTCCAATATTTGCTTCATCTACAAGAGTTGCGTGCAACAACTCCCGACGGCGATGTACTCAGCCTTTGCAGTGGACAAAGAGATGGAGTTTTTCTTCTTGCTCAACCAAGAGACAAGTGTAGAACCAAAGAAGAAACACCCAACAGAAGTGTTCTTACATCCATCTACATCCCCAGCCCAATCAGCGTCTGAGTATGTGGACAAACGGTCAGTGGTATCAAAGGAATACCAAATGCCATGGGAGAGAGTCCCACTCATGTATTTGATAATGCGTTTTAGAGCGAGTAAGTGTGACTGTTTAGGGGATGCCTGATATCACGCACAGACTCCAACACTAAAGGCTTTGTTGGGATGAATGATAATCAATTAGAGAAGACTACCTATCATACTCTGATATAAGGTTTTCTCTATGTCCTTGCCTGAAGTGTCCTTACTAAGCTTAGTAGAAGTACTCATAGGTGTACGTGCATGCTTAGTGGAGTCTAAACCAAATTTCTTCACTAGGTATCTAACATACTTAGATTCAGAGATGAACATCCCATCCTCTAGCTGACGAATCTGGAGACCAAGGAAGAAAGTAATCTCACCTACCATGCTCATCTCAAACTCACTTTTCATCTCCTCCTCAAAGTGGTGAGCATGCTGGGAGCACGTGGATCCAAAGATTGTCGTCCATATAGACCTGGGAAACCAAAATAGCATAGTCATATCTCCTAATGAACAACGTCATATCAACTCCCCCTCTTTTGAAGCCAAGGGCTAAGAGATAGGAAGTAATCCTCTTGTACCAAGCACGGGGTGCTTGCTTCAAACCATACAAGGCTTTCCTCAGATAGTAGACGTGCTATGGGTGCTTAGGGTCTTCAAACCCTTTTGGTTGTTCCACATAAACCTCCTCCTGTAGAATGCCATATAGAAAGGCACTCTTGACATCCATCTGGTATAACGTGAAGCGCAGATGACATGCGATGGCGAGTAGTAAGAGAACGGACTCAAGCCTCGCAATATGAGCAAATGTCTCCCCAAAGTCTACACCCTTTATCTATGTGTAGCCTTGAGCGACTAACCTAGCCTTGTTTCTGATTATGGTACCATTTTCATCCATTTTATTCTTGAAAATCCACCTGGTACCTATCACATTAGTCTCACTAGATCGGGGGACAAGTTTCAAACATTGTTCTTTTTGAACTGAAGCAACTCATCCTGCATGGAAGATATCCAGTGTTCATCCTTGAGTTCTTCCTTGTGATTCTTGGGCTCGACCATGGACGTGTAGCAAAAATGGTTAATAACGTTCTCTAACTGAGCACGAGTCTTGACTCCTAAGGTGGGATCGCCTACAATGGAGGCAGGGTCATGACTCTTGAGAACCTAAGCAGGTGTGTCCCCTAGGGTCCACAGGGTGTGGGTAAGGAACAAGTAAATCGTTTCAGAAAATTCCCCATCCTCACACTGAAGGCTAGGATCAATAAACATCGAAGGTTCGTCATCTTGCACGGTGACGTTTATTGATTCCATAACCTTAGAGGTCTTCACACTCTACTATTTGATGAATACCTAGCAATATTCCCTCGTCGCTCCGGGAGTTAAACTTTCCTAATTTCTCTATATCCCGTAGGTTGTAGCATTTACTCCCAAAGACACAGAAATATGCAAGGTTGGGTTTCTTGCCAGTTCATAATTCATAAGACTTCTTAAGTGTGTGTGGACGTAGCTAAACTCTATTCACCATGTGGCACGCGATAGACACCGCCTCTGACCAAAATCTCCTAAAAACTTTACGACCTAGAAACATAGATCTAGCCATTTCTTGAATTGTCATATTCTTTCTCTCAACAATCCCACTTTTCTGAGGCGTCTTCACAGCAGAAAACTCATTTTTGATTCCTAGGCTATCATTGTAAAGGTCTACCTTTGCTACCTTAAATTTTGTGCTGTTGTCACTACGTATCCTATTAATAGTGACTCCGTGTTGATTTTATAAGACACGGCACTTGGTCGTTAAAAAATCTACAGCATCGGATTTCTCTCTCAGAAAACCAACAATCGTATATCTGGAGAAATCATCTACCATCACTAGGATGTACCTCTTACCACCCAGACTCTCAGTACGAGTAGGACCCATAAAATCCATGTGAATCAACTAAAGTACTCGTGAAGTGGTAATGGAATTTACCTTCCTATGGGGGTTACGAATTTTCTTTCCCAACTGACAGGGTACACAAACCGTGGAAGTTGGCTTTCCAAGTGTTGGTAAGCCACATATTAGGTCCTTTTTAGCTGATCGTGTCAAATCTTTAACGTTCACATAACCTAGACGTTGGTTCCACAGATCTATAGGAGTGATCGTGGTGTTGTTGAAGACAAGTGAGGACTTGGGCACAGTCCCATAGTAATTATCCTCTGTCCTCACCCCTTGCACTAAAAGTTTATCGGCTTGATTATAGACATTACACGCGTCCCGGTCAAACTTTATGGCAAAGTCAGCGTCGCACAACTGAATAATACTGAGAAGGTTTTCTTTCAAACCTTTGACGTACAAAACATTCTATAGTTTAGAAAATACTAGTAACTCTATTGTACCTCGTCCTACGATCCTAGACTTGCTCCCGTCTCCAAAGGTGACTCTACCTTCCTTATAATCTTCCAGATAGGTAAAAAGTGAGACATCACTTGTCATATGTCTGGAGCAACCACTATTAAAATACCACTATGAGGTATTATGTTCTTTGAGAGCGATATGAACAACAAGGGACTTTTCATCTTTCTTAGGTACCCAAGAAGTGGTAACCTTTTGTTTACCCTTGTTGTTGTTGGCTTTAGCTGGGATGCGGGAAGAATTCACTGACGGCAAAGACATCCGTCGGAATTCCTCCATCAAACTCTGTGATGTGGCAGCTAAAAACTCAACATGCTCTCTCAGACTGGTAAAATCATTAGTATGAGGTGGTGGAGTAGTAGTACGTTGTGTCCGACCCAAACTATATCAAAACTCCATGAGGTGGCCTTTTCTTTTGTAGTATGTACAAAAGAACACAGTCTTAGGCGGACCTTGGTTTTCTTTTCTTAGTCAAACTCTCCTTCGTGGTTTTTGACGATGGCCATATGGAGTCATAGTAAGCTCAGTAACTAGTCCAGGTGAAATTTAGGATGTGGATGAACCATCAAAACCTATTCCTTGCCTTCACCAAAACCTAAAGCGGGACCGAGGAGCATCTTTCCCATCTTTCTAGATTTGTCCTCGATTTGAACCTTGACTTCCCGTGCTCTCTCCAGATCATGAGTAAGTTGGGTTACAAGGGCTTCAAGTTTCTTCTAAGTCTCCAGGGAGTAATGGAGATCACTCGTAAGACTAGCCACTTGTTTAGTCAAGTCCCCTTTCTCTTTCTCAAAATAACTCTCTCTCTCTCCAAATAGTCTCTCTCTTTCTCTAAACAGACTTTCTCTCTCAACACAGGTAGACTCTCTGTCTCTCAAGGTAGTGAAGTTGGATAACTCTCTCTCTCTCTCGCGCGCTTATTCTAAATCTTCCTCTAAAACGGTGATACTAAGAACTAACTCTTTGTTACGCTTTTTGGTTTAAATGACTCATTATATAACTTAGTGTAGTTGTATCGTAGATTACTTTCTTTATAACTTGCATCATCCTCCCCCTCACTCACTTCGTTCTCACTGTAGAGGTGTCCCTATGAAGCAGCATCCTCATCGTCGTGAGGAACACTAGAGATACTCACATGACTAGCCATGAATGCGGTGACTCGTCTCCAGAGTCCACTGACTCGACCTCACTATCGTCACTAAATGTAGCATTAAGGACAACTTTTCCCTTTTCTTTTGTAAGTCTGTTCAGCCTAGTAGAACACTCAAAAGATCTATGACCCTTACCGTCGCACTCATATCATCTCTTACTATCTTTCTTAGGAGGGTCTTTAAATCTTTTTCATTTTTCTTTTCAAACTTATTTTTCTCAAAATTCTTTTTATATTTGAATTTGAGATTTTTCTTCATTTTTTTTGCAAATAAGGCCAAATCATCTAAATCAAAGTCACACTCAGAATCTGACGTTTCTATCTCCCTTTTTTTAGATGACTCAACTCTCTTTCTTGTCGACCCTCACTCTTTCTATCTTGGGCATTAAGTGGAATTCCATTATCTTTAGGCTTGATAAATTTAGGAAACATATCAATTTCATACGTTTATAAGTCTCCTACAAGTTCCTCCAATTTAAGCGTGTTTAAATTACCCATAGAATTTAGCACAGTGACTTTAGGGATAAAGCGCTTAGGCAGTGATCTTAGAATCTTTTTAACAACTCTAGCATTAGGAACGTGTTCACCAAGATTAAAGCTAGTGTTTATAATATCAGATAACCTAGCATAAAATTCGTTAAAACATTATGTCTCAAGCATGGTGATAGTTTCAAATTGAGTTGTTAAATTTTGCAGTTTAGACTCTTTCACAGCATTAATTCCTTTATGGGTAAGTTGCAAAACATCCCATGCCTCTTTTGACGTGGTACACGTCATTATCCGTTGGAACTCGTCAGGTGTGACGGATCCAGAAATAGCACTTAAACCCTTAGAATTAAAAGATGATCATTTAAATTGTTCTTCAGTCCATGCAGTCACAAATTTTAAATTAGTCACATTATCAATAGTGATGGAGGGAGGTGTCCACCCTCTTTCAACCAAAATTCGAACTCTTTCATCAATGGATTTTAAAGCAGATTTCATGTGGGCTTTCTAGTAAGCATAGTTTGTCCCGTCAAAAATTGGCATTTTATTATATAATTTCTCCAAATTGAAAATGCCCTTTTTCAAAAATCAATTTTTCAGAAAATTGATATCTTAGAAAAATTTTGCGGAAAATTACACTGTATAATTGTGTAATTGACTCTAATACCAATTTGAAGAGTGCACGTTTGTACAAATATTATTTAATTAAACTCAATTTTTCAATTAAATCCTAAAACATGCATCTAGATGTGATTGAAATCAATATGAACATGCAAGAACGGTCAATCACCATCAAAACACACAAATGTGGAAAGATCCCCCAAATGGGAAAAACCTTTTTATTTTCACTATAATTTATAAGAAATTGTTACATGGATTACAATGAAAATAAGAGTGACATATGAAATACTCTCAAGTGTCGGTTCCAGTGTCATTGACAAGAATCTCCCGCAAGAACTCCAGGTGTGTAGAAATGAAGAAGAAAACGGCTTCTCCACAAATTACTCCAGATAAGTAAAAATGATCCTCTTGAAGGTTTAAAGATTAACATACATAGATGGGAGTGTTTATGTGAATAAAGAAGGCATAAAACTTTAAAAGGTGAAGTCTGTTTTCTAGGCTGTTAATCGCAGAAATCATGTGCAAAAAACACCTCGAAAACGTGTAGAAAGTGACCAGATATTTTTACAAAAATCGAGGCGACAGCGTCATTCAAATGAGATAAGTATGTCGCTCAAACGAAGGATAGGTGTCGCTCGAACGAGATCGCGCGACATGCCTATCTCGTACGAATGATATTGGTATGTCATTTGAATGTGCTCGTCGACCAAGGCACTCCGCTTCTACAGTTAGAATTTTTTTTGCTTTGATAAAAACAAATCAGACTTCGAAAAAATATTTTCTAAAAAAATTCCCAAATATTTATGCAAATATAAACAACTCCAATAAATCATTTTACCAATAATGCGAAGTAGAGTATTGGGAACGGTTGAGAAACATGTTGCATGAAGCATGATGCACGTGTGAAGATGATGGATGCATGGATTCGGATTAAGGCCATCATGGATGATTGTGTTGACGTGCCTAATGTAGTGGTATCAGACATACATACTATGATCAAGGACACACAAAAAATTCCTAGATTATACCCCGGACATTTATAAAATTATGTCCTTACACTAGGCCCAGTAGTAGACGATCTGAGACATCGTCTTTCCAGATCCAAAAGTATAGCTAGTTACAAAAGGAATGATAGATGTGATGGACATCGACCTCCTCCCTATCGAGACGAGTAGCAGCGAGAGGTGAATAGCCAATAGAGAACAGTTGCCAGAGAGCCCTCAGTTTGCCGAGATGGTAGATAAGGGGGCAGAGACAATGCAGATCTAACCGATGTTATAGCTGCGGTCGAGAGGCCCTGAAATGATTCTATTCAAAGGATGGAGGATAAGATTGGGGATATTCTGAAGATATAAGACCCCTTGTAGAGGGGATACAATGAAGGTTCCCCATTCGTGGCAAAGATCATGAGTTATCTTATATCGTCTAAGTTCAAATCGCCACTGGTCACACCTAAGTATGATGGGAGCACTAACACAGTCCACCATGTGGAGATGTACCAATCAGTCGTGGATATCTACTCAGTCCCGGACGAGATGAGATGTCGGGCCTTCTCTAGGACACTCACCGGAGCTGCTCACGTATGGTTTATTTCTCACCCTACAAACACAATTGAGAATTTTAAACAGCTAGCAGAGAGATTCATACATACTTTTTGCTTTGGGGTGACGCCTCAAAAGAATATGATGCACATGTTATACGTGACGCAGGGAAAGAATGAAAGCCTAAGGGAATATATAGCAATATTCAATAAAGAAAGATTGAAGGTTGGAGATTATGAGGCGAGCATCGCTATGACAACCCTAATGGGAGGATTACAGAAAGGAAAACTCCCCTGGAAGCTGGTCGAGGATCCTCCTAAATCCATGGCCAAAATCCTTGCTACGACCGGAAGGGTTATGAATGCGGAGGAAGCAATGGCTACAAAAGGTGAAGATGAGAAAAGAGAAAGTAGTAGTGGTGGTAAGTTGCAGAAAAAGAATAAGGATGGAAAAAAGAGGTCGGTGGACAATAAATTCCCTCACTATATTCCGTTGACGGTCAGTTGTGAGAACATACTGAATGAAATAAAGAATGATCGGTCCCTGAGGTTGCCTGAGAGATTGAAGGATCCTCCTCATAAGAGAAATATGAATCTATGGTGTGAGTTCCACCAAGACCATGGGAACCTGTTCGACAAATGTTTTGCTCTCAAGGATGAAATTAAGAAAATGCTGAAAGCTAGCGAGCTAAGAAAGGTTGTTGAGAGGAACAGTTCAAGGGGTGGCCGAGACGATACCCAAAAGAGGAGAAATGACAAGTGTAGGCCTGATGCTCCAGCCAACCGAGACGATGATGATGAAGCCGACCCTGACTTTCCACCTTCGATCATTGATCCAAAAGGTCATCAGAACATGATCTCTCTCTCTCGAAGTCAAGATGATTTTTAGAGGACTCGTTGGAGGAGGAAAAGAGGTCTCGGACAGAAAGGCTCACGTGGAAGAAGCAAAATCTCTTCCTCTAAAACCAAAAGAAGTGCACTCGACGGCCATTGAGCCTAAAAAGGTAAAAAGAACTAAGGTAGATATGAGTACTTTAATTGTTGGTTTCTCTAGGTTGGACTTTAAGGGTATCTTATCCCCTCATGATGACACGTTGGTGATTATAACCCTTGTACATAGGTATGAGGTTCCTCAAATATTGGTCGAGGGAAGGAGTTCAACTGATGTAATATTTTGGGATTACTACAAGGGTCTGAGAATGAGCAACAAGAGGACGGTCCCGTATCATCAAACCCTCATCGGGTTCATCGGAGAGAAAGTACACCCTTTGGGGATCTATGAAATAGAAGTCAAAATTGGAAACCACTGGCCGAAATGCCTCACGAAGAATATTAGTTTCTTTGTCATTGATGAAAATGTCTACTAGGCATACAATATAATTCTTAGAAGGGAATACCTCAAGGAGTTTGAGGTCGTTCCCTCAAGCGTTCACCAAATGATTATATTCCCTAATCTATATGGAGTAGGGGAAGTGTAGGGTGACCAAGCTGAGGAATGCTAATGCTACTTCAACTCGGCCGAGGAGAGGGAGGCATACCAAAGGGCTACTAGAACATAAAACATTAATACCTTGGATCCCAGATACGAGAGTAAGTTAAAGAAGGGAAAAGCCGTTGAGGAGGTAGAATCCATTGTCCTCAACGAGGACGATCCGAAAAAACCTTCTAAATCGGTAAGGCCCTAAAGGAGGAAATAAAAGAAGAGTTGATCAAACTGTTAAAGAATACGTAGATCATCTTTGCTTGGATCCATGAGGATATGGACGACATCGATTGGAAGGTCCTCTTCCATAAGTCAAAGAATGAGAGTGATTCGTCTCGTCGGGTACCGTAATTGCTATAAATATGCTCATTAATTAGACAACCTCCATTTTATATACTAACATGTTATTTGAGGTATTATTTATCTTTTATATGTTTTATGGTGCTTAGTATGATGTTTGAGCGCATTTCGATAAAGTTTCGTCGCAATTCGCACATTCAGGGGGATTTCGGTAATTTCACACTTTGGGATTTTCGCCCGAAGTATTCACGGAAGTTATAGCTCTCGGTCCAAGCTTCGTTTGGATGTGAATGGTGTTCGAAACGGAGTACGAACGAATTTAACACGTACCTTTAATCGAAGAAGAATTATAAGTTATTTTAATTTAATATTTTATTATTATATTAACAATCTATATAATACCCTCCATGTCCCTCTCTCTTTGTTTTTGCAGCAAATTTCCAATTTGTGAATGGAGATTTTGGTCCAAACTCGGATTTGGCTCGGGTTTAGGGTTCATCCAAATTGAGGACTTTCGTCCGAAATTGGATCTTGAATATTGACCACACGCGCATATAGGTCTTGTGTGCCATTTTGAATTGGGTTTTGGTTTGGTGGTTGCCACCATTTTTGGATCTTGGAGGATTTTGGACATGGAATTGGGCTTCAGTTTATTTGTGTATGAGAACCATTTACAGCTCTCGAATTTTCATACACACGCGATTTTGGCAATTGTGGAGCTCTCGGGTAATACCCATTTGGGTTCTTGGAAGAAGTGGGTTTTGGCCATTAATAGCAGCCCTTGGTTTTTGTTGGATAGATGCAACAGTTGCTGTGATGTGGGGAGGAACTGGCATATCGGTCGACCGACGGCCAATTCGCGGTCGACCAGGTTTTGGCATTTTGCCTTGGTTCTTCGACAGTGTTCTCCTTTATTCTAATGCAGTCGACTAACCCTTGTCGCGGTCGATCGGTTCCCTGATAGTTGACCGATTACCTGTTACCCCTTTCTTTCTTTCTCCTTTTTATTTTCTTTTTCTTTATTTAGTTAATTGTAAAAATCCCTTTTTTCTTTTCTTTTTTCTTTTTCTTTTATTTCCTTTATGTAACTTACTATATAAGACCCACTTGTTTTATTTTTTTAGACACAGATAATATCTAGTTTCTCTCTCTCTCTCTCTCTCTTAGTTTAGCTTAGGGTTTGTAATATTTGGAGATTTTGTGGAGATAAACCCCTCTCTTCCATTTTCTTTATGGGTTGACACCCATTTATATAAGTGAACACTTTTCTTCTTCCTTAAATGCTTTGTGCCCTAGTTTTCCATGCTTTCCATTTATTTGTTGCCTAGATAAATTGTAGTGTTAATTTAATGCTTAATTAATTAGTTAGTAATATTAATGCTTTTATTTATGTGTAGTGACTAGTTTAATCTAGGTTGTGTGGGATTGAACTCACTTAGGGTTGATTTGGTTGTTTTGCTTTTTTGATGGAGTTTTATGTGTTTATTTCGATTGGATTGTCCTAGTTATTAGGCCTAGGAGATTTAACGGGGTACATCATGTATGCTCCGTATTTACAACCTTACGTGCCTAATTTTTGGGGTATTTATTGACGCCAACATCTTATTAGACTTTTATGCGAATTTAGGGGTGTGACAACTCTGGGTTTAATTAACTGTCGAAACGAGACGCAATCTTAATACTCCGCGAACCCATGTAACCATTTTATACTAATTAACTCGGGGTGAGGGATATATGACGCATCCTATAGTTTTTATTCCTTTGTTAACGTAGTATAATTCACACTCGCCTAGATTAATCTTTCCTTTTTGTTATCTTTTCTTTTTAGTTAGAAAAATTATCTTTTACACTTTTGTTTTAGATGTAATAAAAAATTTAAATTCTAGCAACTCGTCTTTGTGGATTCGATACTCGGATTGACCGATATACTTCCTTAAGAGAGTGTAGTCAATAGTTTAGGTTTTTATATAAAGTTGTTGAGCCGAAAATAAAATGACCGGTGCGTAGGTGACTCTTGCGCCTCGACGAAACTCATACTATCAGAGAGTCTACTCCCGGGAGAAATATGATGTCATCCAAAAATAGGTGAAGAATTTAGAAAATTCCGACTTCATCAGGGAAGTCATCTATCCCGAGTGGTTGGCCAATGTTATTATCGTCCCCAAAGCCAACAATCAATGAAGGATGTGTATTGATTTTACGTATCTGAACAAAGCCTATCCTAAAGATAGCTTCCCCTTGCCAAGAATAGACCATATGGTTGATGCTACTACCGATCGTGAGTTAATGAGTTTCATGGATGCCTACTCAGGGTATAATCAGATATTCGTGGATCCGGTCAATGCTGAGAATGCATCCTTTCTAACTGACAAGGGGACCTATTGTTACAAGGTCATGTCATTCATTTTGAAGAATATCGAGGCGACATACCAAAGACTAGTCACAAGATGTTTGAGTATCATATCAGGAAGATAATTGAAGTTTATGTCGACGATATGTTGACAAAGAGTCTCAAGACCGATACTCATGTGGCCAACCTTGAGAAAACTTTTGATACTACGGACGAGTTCAAGATGAAACTCAACCCCGCCATGTGTATCTTCTACATGGGAGAAGGCAAGTTCTTGGGCTTTATTGTGAATCAGAGAGGAATCGAAGAAAACCCAGATAAGATCAAAGTTTTATTGGAGATGAGGACTCCGACTATAATAAAAGATGTGCAGAGGTTAACCGGACGTGTGGAAGCATTAAACAGGTTTGTGTTTAGAGCAACTGAAAAGTGCCTTCCTTTTTTCAAGGTACTTAAAAAGGTTTTTGAGTAGAGTGAGGAGTGATATAGGTACTTTTAAGAATTGAAGGCTTACCTCAGCTCCCCATTCTTATCTAAGGAGAGAAGTTGTATCTGTACTTGGTTGTGTCGGAGTCGACCATAAATGCTGCCATAGAGAGAGATGAATACAGAGTGAAGAAGCAAGTGTACTTTAACAGCAAGGCCCTCCAGGGGGTCGAGCAAAGATATCCCAAAATATAGAAGTTGGCCTATGCTTTGATCCATGACCCAAGGAAAATGAAGTCTTACTTTTAAGCGCATACCATGGTCGTCCTCACTGACTCTCCCCTCAGAAAGGTCATCCATAAGCCTGAGAAATCGAGTAGGTTGATGGCCTGGGCAATTCAGCTGGGGGAGTTTGATATAATAAACCAGCCAAGAACGACCATTAAGGGGTAGGCCCTAGCTGACTTTGTAGATGAATTCACATGGGACGAGGCTGATATAGAAATTGAGGTTCCAACACTTGAGCTAATATGTCTTCCTCCGGATGAGGCCGAGTTGAGCTTGGCTAGATGTAAAGTGCCTAAGAATGAGGAAGAGAGATACCTTTTTAAAAATGGGACCATGTAAGAGGGTAGTATTTTAAAAGATGGTACGGTATGGAACTTGTTTGCTGGTAGATCTTCATGTGAGAATGGAAGTGGAGCAGGTTTAATTATGTCGGCCCCAGACGTGACTGATATTGAGTATGCAATGAGGTTCAACTTTAACGCCTCTAATAATGAGTCAGAGTGTGAGGACCTACTAGAAGGTCTCTCCCTTGCCCGGGTACTCAACGTCAGCTAACTCCTGGTCTATAGTGATTCCAGGCTAGTTGTGAATCAAAATTTTGGGGGTATATGAGGCCAAGGATGATAGAATGGTCAAATACTTGGGAAGGGTAAAGGCAATACTAAATCATTTCAGAGAGGTGAAGATGAAAAGGATACCTCAGCAGGGAAACAACCGAGATGATGCTCTGGCAAGATTAGCCTCCACCACAAGAATAAAAATTCAAAGGTCGGTGTCGGTGGAGATCTTGCATAGGTCAACCATTGAAGAAGAAGATAGTACAGCGAAATTATGTTCGAACTTAAATTTGGGAACTTCTTGGATGGATCCTATCATACGATACATCAGGGATGGATAACTGCCCAATTCCAAAGCCGAGAAGAAAATGATGAGGTACAAAGCGATTACGTTCTCCATCATAGAAGACATTTTGTATAAGAAAGGGTTCATACTCCCTCTACTCAGATGTGTTCACCCATCTGAGGGAGAGTATATTTTGAAAGATGTGCATGAGGGATCTTGATCCAGTCATATTAAAGGAAGGTTGTTAGCGAAAGGATCATCACTCAGTGGTATTGGTGTTCGATATTGACAAAAGATATAACCGCATATGTGAAGAAGTGCGACAAATGCCAAAGGTTTTCCACCATTCCCCATCAACCTCATCAGCCACGTACCTCTATCATATCCCCATAGCCATTTAAGGTCGGGGGATCGATTTGGTAGGACCCTTGCCAAGGGATGTGAATAACCACCACTATCTGATTATGGCCATTGATTATTTTTCAAAGTGGGTAGAGGCTGAGCCGATGATCACGATCACAAAGAAGAAGGCCTTTCAGCTTATATGGAAATACATTATCTGTAGATACAGCCTACCTAACTCTTTGATTTTTTATAATGGGAAGCAGTTCAAGAACATCTCCCTTGAGAAGTACTGTGACTGGGTTGACATCAAATAGTTCATTCTAACTCCAGGGCGACCCCAGGATAATGGGCAGATAGAGGTGACAAACCTAACAATTCTCGACGAAATCAAGAAAAGGGTGGAGGATTCCAAAGGGAGATGGATTGAGGAGGTACATGTCGTCCTATGGGCATATAGGACGATAGAGAGGACCCCAACGGGGGAAACTCCATTTATGTTATCCTATGACTCAAAGGTTGTAGTGTTGACGGAGATTGGTCTCCCAACCCATAGGGTCCATATGTACGATCCGGAGGAGAACATTGCAGAACACAGACTAGATCTAGACCCGATGGAAGAAATAAGGGAGGATGCTGAGGTTAGGCAAGCTACCTGTCAGCATACACTACACCAAAAATAGGAAACTGGCACGATTTAAAACAATGCCAGATGCAATCTGGCACGTTTCAAAACCGTGCCAGAATCAGGCGTGCCAGATAGAGCTGTCAACGGGTCGTGTTAACGGGTTAACGGGTGAAAACACCCTTAACCCGTACATGACCCGTTAAGAGTAACGGGTCAAATGATAATACCCAAATACGGCCCGTTAATATTAACGGTTACACGACCCGAACCATTAACACCCGTTAATATTAACGGATCTAAACGTGTAACGGGTTGGGTGACTATATATTATCCGTTAGTACCTGTTAAGACCCTTCAGTACCCGTTAGTACCCGTTAATACCAGTTAGTACCCGTTAATTCCCATTAGTACTCGTGTAATATTGGTTCGAGTCACACGATCCAATAAAACTCGGTACCACTAATGGGTGATAATGGGTATAAACGAGTTTAATCGTGTAAGAGTACAAACCCAAACACGACCCGTTATGATAATGGATCTACTGTGTTGACCCGTTACTGACACAAAAATGATAAGACTAAACCCATTAACGTATAATTTCGTGTCGTGCCTCATTTTGCCAGGTCTAGTGCCAGATTTTCTGGCGTGGTTTAAAATCGTGCCAGATTTCCAAAACTGGCACGCTTTTGGCACGCTTTTAAACTGTGCCAGTTTTTTAATCTGGCACGCTTTTGACACGCTTTTAAACCGTGCTAGATGTTAAATCTGGCACGCTTTTGGCACAAGCCGAAACCGTGCCAAATTGCCTATTTTCTGGCACGCTTTTGGCACGGTTATAAAGCGTGTCAGATTGTTTTATAAGCGTTCTCATTTTTATGCATTGGCACGGTTTTGGCACGGTTTAAAACCGTGCCAGATTTTTTGGTTGATTAAAAAAAATAATAGGAAACAAATCTGGAAAATCTGCAAATTCCAAATCCGGTAGGAAAAATATTTATTATTTGTAAAAAAAAAATCAAGAAAATTCACAAATTATCAATATCGCAAGTTGTTGATAAACTAATGTGAATACAAAGTTCAAAAAATTACAAGAGTTAATACCAATATAAAGCCGTACATGACCATAAAAGTCGACAATAACTTCAAAAAATTATAAGAGTTAATAGTTCCCATATCAAAAAAAAATTGGGCAGAGTTTTCTTTATTTTTTTAGCATTCCAAAACCTGCTAACATAAAATCTACCCATATAAAGCCCGCACGGCCATAAAAGTCAACAATAAAACTACTATAGCCAGCACGACCATAAAAATAAGCCATAAAACTACTGAAGCCTGCTCAGCCATAACACAAAAAATAGAATCCTGAATATAAACGACACTAAATAAACAATCCCCCTGTTGTAAAGCATTGACTTCTTCGTGCGTTCCAAGTGGATAAAAGCTAGCGATTGAATGTCATCCTACAAAAAAAATAAGACACAAAAAAGATACAATATTAGTAACCAAGTCATTTTAAAAAAAATCGTATTCAAGCAGAAAAATTGCATATACAAGCAGAAAAATTGCATATACGACTACGCCGTTAGTTTGTACAAGTTACATTGGTCCCGTGCGAGGTATTCGTGCCTCTTACGGGACCGTTTGGGAGCTGATTTGGGATTTCACCCTCAAACGGCCTATTTTTAAGTGTTATTTTTGTAAATTATCATCATATTCTCAAATCGGGAGATTCGTGACTACGCTATCAGTTCCTATAAGCTACATTAGTCCCGTGCGAGGTGTTCGTGTCTCTTACGGGTCCGTTTGGGGGCTGGTTTAGGTTTTCACCCTTTATCGTCATACTCTCAAACTGGGAGACTCGGGACTACGCGGTCAGTTCCTACAAGTTACATTGGTCCCGTGAGAGGTGTTTGTGCCTCCTACGGGGCCGTTTGGGGGCTGGTTTGGGTTTTCACCCTTTAACGGCTTGTTTTCAAGTCAAAGTGTGATTTTTGCAAATTATCATCACACTCTCAAATTGGGAGACCCGGGACTACGCGGTCAGTTCTTATAAGTTACATCGGTCCCGTGCGAGGTATTCGTGCCTCCTAAGGGGTTGTTTGGGTTTTCACCCTTTAACGGCTTGTTTTCAAGTCAAATTGTGATTTTTGCAAGTTATCATCACACTCTCAAATTGAGAGACCCGGGACTACGTGGTCGGTTCGTACAAGCTACATTGGTCCCGTGGGAGGTGTTCGTATCTCCTACGGGTCCGTTTGGGGGCTGGTTTGGGTTTAACCCTTCAACGGCTTATTTTCAAGTCAAAGTGTTAATTTTTGCAAATTATCATTCTACTCTCAAACCGGGCGATCCGGGACTACGCGATCAGTTCCTACAAGCCACATTGGTCCCGTACGAGGTGTTCGTGCCTCCTACGGGTCTGTTTGGGGGCTGGTTTGGGTTTTCACCCTTTAACGACCTATTTTCAAATATAAGTGTTGATTTTCGCAAATTATCGTCATACTCCCAAATTGGGAGACCGAGACTACGTGGTCAGTTCCTACAAGTTACATTAGTCCCGTGCCAGCTGTTCGTGCCTCCTATGGGGTCGTTTGGGGGCTGGTTTGAGTTTTTACCCTTTAACGGCTTGTTTTCAAGTAAGTGTTGATTTTTGCAAATTATTGTCATACGCTCAAATCGGGAGACCCAAGACTACGCGATCAGTTCCTACAAGTTACATCGGTCCCGTTCGAGGTGTTCACGCCTTCTACGGGGTCGTTTGGGGGCTAGTTTGAGTTTTCACCCTTTAACGGCTTGTTTTCAAGTCAAAGTGAGATTTTTCCAAATTATCATCATACTCTCAAATCGGGAGACTCGGGACTATGCGATCAGTTCCTACAAGTTACATTGGTCCCGTGCGAGGTGTTCGTGCCTCCTACGGGGTCGTTTGGGGGATGGTTTGGGTTTTCACCATTTAACGACCTGTTTTTAAGTCTAAGTGTTGATTTTTGCAAATTATCATCATACTCTCAAATCGGGAGACCCGGGACTACGCGATCAGTTCGTACAAGCTACATTGGTCCCATGCGAGGTGTTCGTACCTCTTACGGGTCTGTTTGGGGGCTGGTTTAGGTTTTCACCCTTTAAGGGCTTATTTTTAAGTCTAAGTATTGATTTTGTAAATTATCGTCATACTCTCAAATCGGGAGATCAGGACTACGCGATGAGTTCCTACAAGTTACATTGGTCCCGTGCGAGGTGTTCGTGCCTCCCACGAGGTCGTTTGGGGGCTGGTTTGAGTTTTCACCCTTTAACGGCTTGTTTTCAAGTAGGTGTTGATTTTTTGCAAATTATTGTCATACTATCAAACCGAGAGACACGGGACTACGCGGTTAGTTCCTATAAGCTACATTGGTCCCCTACGAGGTGTTCGTGCCTCTTGCAGGTCCGTTTGGGGGCTGGTTTAGGTTTTCACCCTTTAACGTCTTATTTTTAAGTCTAAGTGTTAATTTTTGAAAATTATCATCATACTCTCAAATCGAAAGACCCGAGACTACGCGATCAGTTCCTACAAGTTACATTGGTCCCGTTCGAGGTGTTCGTGCCTCCTACGGGGTCGTTTAGGGGATGGTTTGGGTTTTCACCCTTTAACGGACTGTTTTGAAGTCCAAGTGTTTTTTTGCAAATTATCGTCATACTCTCAAACCGGGAGACTCGGGACTACGCGGTCAGTTCCTACAAGTTGCATTGGTCCCGTGTGAGGTGTTCGTGCCTCCTACGGTGTCGTTTGGGGGTTGGTTTGAGTTTTCACCCTTTAACGGCTTATTTTCAAGTAAGTGTTGATTTTTTTAAATTATCGTCATACTCTCAAACCGGGAGACCCGGGACTACGCGATCAGTTCCTACAAGTTACATCAGTCCCATTCGAGGTGTTCGTATCTCCTACGGGATCATTTGGGGGCTAGTTTGGGTTTTTGTCCTTTAACGGGTTTTTTTCAAGTCAAAGTGTGATTTTTGCAAATTATCATCATACTCTCAAATCGGGAGACCCGGGACTACGCGGTCAGTTCCTACAAGCTACATTGGTCCCGTACGAGGTGTCCGTGCCTCTTACAGGTCCATTTGGGGGTTGGTTTAGGTTTTCACCCGTTAACGGCTAGTTTTTAAGTCTAAGTGTTGATTTTTGCAAATTATCGTCATACTCTCAAATTGGGAGACCCGGGACTACGCGGCTAGTTCCTACAAGTTACATTTATCCCGTGCGAGGTGTTCGTGCCTCCTATGGGGTCATTTGGGGGTTGGTTTACGTTTTCACCCTTTAACGGCCTGTTTTTTAGTCTAAGAGTTATTTTTGCAAATTATCGTCATACTCTCAAATCGGGAGACCCGGGACTACGCGGTCTGTTCCTACAAGTTACATTGGTCCCGTGCGAGGTGTTCGTGCCTCCTATGGGGTCGTTTGGAGGCTGGTTTGGGTTTTCACCCTTTAACGGCCTGTTTTCAAGTCTAAGAGTTATTTTTGCAAATTATCATCATACTCTCAAACCGGGAGACCCGAGACTACACGTTCAGTTACTACAAGTTACATTGGTCCCGTGCGAGGTGTTCGTGACTCTTACAGGTCCATTTGGGGGAGGGTTTTGGTTTTCACCATTTAACGGCTTGTTTTTAAGTCTAAGTGTTAATTTTTGCAAATTATCGTCATCTTCTCAAATCGGGAGACCCGGGACTACGCGATCAGTTCCTACAAGTTACATTTGTCCCGTGAGAGGTGTTCGTGCCTCCTACGGGGTCGTTTGGGGGCTAGTTTGGGTTTTCACCCTTTAACGGCCTGTTTTCAAGTCTAAGAGTTATTTTTGCAAATTATCATCATACCCTCAAATCGGGAGACTCGGGACTACACGGTCAGTTCCTACAAGTTACATTGGTCCCGTGCGAGGTGTTCGTGCCTCCTATGGGGTCGTTTGGAGGCTGGTTTGGGTTTTCACCCTTAACGGCCTGTTTTCAAGTCTAAGAGTTATTTTTGAAAATTATCTTCATACTCTCAAACCGGGAGACCCGAGACTACGCTTTCAGTTACTACAAGTTACATTGGTCCAATGCGAGGTGCTCGTGCCTCTTACAGATTCGTTTGGGGGGCGGGTTTTGGTTTTCACCATTTAACTATTTATTTTTAATTCTAAGTGTTGATTTTACAAATTATCATCATACTCTCAAATCGGGAGACCCGGTGTAACAACCCGCGTAATTTTTGGGGTATTTTCGAAATTAAGAGAAAAAATAAATTTTGTGAGAAAATTATTTTTATTACTCAAATATTTTGGTTATTATTTTTAAGGGCGAGAATTTCAAACGGTTTCGAAATTGGAATTAAAATGGAGTTTTAATTGAATTTTTATTATTTAGAAGAGTCCTCAAAACATAAAACTCTCTAAGAGTCCTCAAAACATAAAACTCTCTAGTAAAAATAATATTTTTAGAAATCCGACCATTCGATCAAGCTGAATTTTTGTCAGCAGTCCTGTCTCGCCGTTCGCTACAACATACTAAAATTTCAAGTGATTCCAACGGTCCGATCGTCCGGAATAAAAATTTTAGTGTTTGTATCTCATTAGAACTCTTTTCTTAATCAAACTCTTAATCCTTTATATATCAACTAATTCGTGGATGGACTTTTCAAATCACTTTTTCTCAAACTTTTTAACGAAAGGACCTCTCCAAAACTACTCCCTTTCATATACAAACCACATCCCCAAACTGTTCAAGATTTCAACCTTAGATTAGAAAGCTTATTTGGTGTTTTCTCGAGTTTGGGCTAGAACGAGATTTGATTATTTTCGCGAGAGGAACGTGATGGTGTGATTAGATTTTGAGGCTGAAATTATGTGATGATTCATGTTGGTTCTTTGTGGTGGTTTAAGGTATGGGGTTTTACACAATATGCTCCTGAAATCTCGCGAGTGTTTATTCCGTTGAATTCTTCTTAATTGAACTCGTATTTTGAATTGTTAAATTCATTGGAATCTGGAAAAATAATTGTTGGAATTATTTTGATTCATGTGGTATTATTCATGTTGTTTTGAGCACGCTATCATGAGATTTTAATATGGCACTGATGTTGGGCACCCGCCAAGACTCCTTTTCCGGCTACTTGATAAAGTATGGCGCGGTATGGTGAGGCCTGGTGACTCCGGTTAATGTGTTGTTGAGAAATTTATTGATAAAATGCTATTGAGATTTGCATTATTTGATTTGAGTATTCGTAGTCGTTTTGTTGCGCTTTGTTCATCGCTAACATCTTTGTTGAGCATATTCCTGTCGTATTGTGTACTTCCCCATCTTTTTCTTAGTTGGCAGGTGAGCACGGATTTGCGTGCTATGGACCAATTGGGATGATTTTAGTGAGGATTATTTGGGAAGAATTTTTTTATACAAGAGATGAGAAGACTTGTATTTATTATTTTGATGTATAGAGCATTTTATTTCGAGGTAGATAGTTGTTGTATATTATTTCGAGAGAATTGATGTATTTAATTTGAAGATGAGAATAGTGGTTTCTTGTTTTATTGTGGGATTTAGATGCTCTATACCTTGTTATTTGTGGATTAGTTTAGTTTTATCGATAGTAGCGCTCCGTTCGCTCTCCCCGGGCGGGCGGGTTGTTACAGAATGGTATCAGAGCTTAGGTTACGACAACCCTCGGGTCTTGGGTTTTGGGTCTGTTGTGTTTTTGTGGCGCGTATTTTTGGAGATAGAATCTTTAGATGATCGTTTCGTGTTAGACATCTAGATTATATGTGAGGAATTTATTTTTGGTGACGAGTTTATTTTTGGAGACTGTTGGCCTGATTTTTTGAGAGTTAGGCATTCGGCGAATTTCGAGGGCGAAATTCCATTGTTAGTGGGGAAGTGTAACAACCCGCGTAATTTTTGGGGTATTTTCGAAATTAAGAGAAAAAATAAATTTTGTGAGAAAATTATTTTTATTACTCAAATATTTTGGTTATTATTTTTAAGGGCGAGAATTTCAAACGGTTTCGAAATTGGAATTAAAATGGAGTTTTAATTGAATTTTTATTATTTAGAAGAGTCCTCAAAACATAAAACTCTCTAAGAGTCCTCAAAACATAAAACTCTCTAGTAAAAATAATATTTTTAGAAATCCGACCATTCGATCAAGCTGAATTTTTGTCAGCAGTCCTGTCTCGCCGTTCGCTACAACATACTAAAATTTCAAGTGATTCCAACGGTCCGATCGTCCGGAATAAAAATTTTAGTGTTTGTATCTCATTAGAACTCTTTTCTTAATCAAACTCTTAATCCTTTATATATCAACTAATTCGTGGATGGACTTTTCAAATCACTTTTTCTCAAACTTTTTAACGAAAGGACCTCTCCAAAACTACTCCCTTTCATATACAAACCACATCCCCAAACTGTTCAAGATTTCAACCTTAGATTAGAAAGCTTATTTGGTGTTTTCTCGAGTTTGGGCTAGAACGAGATTTGATTATTTTCGCGAGAGGAACGTGATGGTGTGATTAGATTTTGAGGCTGAAATTATGTGATGATTCATGTTGGTTCTTTGTGGTGGTTTAAGGTATGGGGTTTTACACAATATGCTCCTGAAATCTCGCGAGTGTTTATTCCGTTGAATTCTTCTTAATTGAACTCGTATTTTGAATTGTTAAATTCATTGGAATCTGGAAAAATAATTGTTGGAATTATTTTGATTCATGTGGTATTATTCATGTTGTTTTGAGCACGCTATCATGAGATTTTAATATGGCACTGATGTTGGGCACCCGCCAAGACTCCTTTTCCGGCTACTTGATAAAGTATGGCGCGGTATGGTGAGGCCTGGTGACTCCGGTTAATGTGTTGTTGAGAAATTTATTGATAAAATGCTATTGAGATTTGCATTATTTGATTTGAGTATTCGTAGTCGTTTTGTTGCGCTTTGTTCATCGCTAACATCTTTGTTGAGCATATTCCTGTCGTATTGTGTACTTCCCCATCTTTTTCTTAGTTGGCAGGTGAGCACGGATTTGCGTGCTATGGACCAATTGGGATGATTTTAGTGAGGATTATTTGGGAAGAATTTTTTTATACAAGAGATGAGAAGACTTGTATTTATTATTTTGATGTATAGAGCATTTTATTTCGAGGTAGATAGTTGTTGTATATTATTTCGAGAGAATTGATGTATTTAATTTGAAGATGAGAATAGTGGTTTCTTGTTTTATTGTGGGATTTAGATGCTCTATACCTTGTTATTTGTGGATTAGTTTAGTTTTATCGATAGTAGCGCTCCGTTCGCTCTCCCCGGGCGGGCGGGTTGTTACAGAATGGTATCAGAGCTTAGGTTACGACAACCCTCGGGTCTTGGGTTTTGGGTCTGTTGTGTTTTTGTGGCGCGTATTTTT
The DNA here is from genome assembly GCA_949130495.1 of Sambucus nigra. NCBI lineage: Eukaryota > Viridiplantae > Streptophyta > Magnoliopsida > Dipsacales > Adoxaceae > Sambucus > Sambucus nigra. Next base: position 457,719,760 of record OX422214.1, on the reverse strand, counting down.
GGAGATAGAATCTTTAGATGATCGTTTCGTGTTAGACATCTAGATTATATGTGAGGAATTTATTTTTGGTGACGAGTTTATTTTTGGAGACTGTTGGCCTGATTTTTTGAGAGTTAGGCATTCGGCGAATTTCGAGGGCGAAATTCCATTGTTAGTGGGGAAGTGTAACAACCCGCGTAATTTTTGGGGTATTTTCGAAATTAAGAGAAAAAATAAATTTTGTGAGAAAATTATTTTTATTACTCAAATATTTTGGTTATTATTTTTAAGGGCGAGAATTTCAAACGGTTTCGAAATTGGAATTAAAATGGAGTTTTAATTGAATTTTTATTATTTAGAAGAGTCCTCAAAACATAAAACTCTCTAAGAGTCCTCAAAACATAAAACTCTCTAGTAAAAATAATATTTTTAGAAATCCGACCATTCGATCAAGCTGAATTTTTGTCAGCAGTCCTGTCTCGCCGTTCGCTACAACATACTAAAATTTCAAGTGATTCCAACGGTCCGATCGTCCGGAATAAAAATTTTAGTGTTTGTATCTCATTAGAACTCTTTTCTTAATCAAACTCTTAATCCTTTATATATCAACTAATTCGTGGATGGACTTTTCAAATCACTTTTTCTCAAACTTTTTAACGAAAGGACCTCTCCAAAACTACTCCCTTTCATATACAAACCATATCCCCAAACTGTTCAAGATTTCAACCTTAGATTAGAAAGCTTATTTGGTGTTTTCTCGAGTTTGGGCTAGAACGAGATTTGATTATTTTCGCGAGAGGAACGTGATGGTGTGATTAGATTTTGAGGCTGAAATTATGTGATGATTCATGTTGGTTCTTTGTGGTGGTTTAAGGTATGGGGTTTTACACAATATGCTCCTGAAATCTCGCGAGTGTTTATTCCGTTGAATTCTTCTTAATTGAACTCGTATTTTGAATTGTTAAATTCATTGGAATCTGGAAAAATAATTGTTGGAATTATTTTGATTCATGTGGTATTATTCATGTTGTTTTGAGCACGTTATCATGAGATTTTAATATGGCACTGATGTTGGGCACCCGCCAAGACTCCTTTTCCGGCTACTTGATAAAGTATGGCGCGGTATGGTGAGGCCTGGTGACTCCGGTTAATGTGTTGTTGAGAAATTTATTGATAAAATGCTATTGAGATTTGCATTATTTGATTTGAGTATTCGTAGTCGTTTTGTTGCGCTTTGTTCATCGCTAACATCTTTGTTGAGCATATTCCTGTCGTATTGTGTACTTCCCCATCTTTTTCTTAGTTGGCAGGTGAGCACGGATTTGCGTGCTATGGACCAATTGGGATGATTTTAGTGAGGATTATTTGGGAAGAATTTTTTTATACAAGAGATGAGAAGACTTGTATTTATTATTTTGATGTATAGAGCATTTTATTTCGAGGTAGATAGTTGTTGTATATTATTTCGAGAGAATTGATGTATTTAATTTGAAGATGAGAATAGTGGTTTCTTGTTTTATTGTGGGATTTAGATGCTCTATACCTTGTTATTTGTGGATTAGTTTAGTTTTATCGATAGTAGCGCTCCGTTCGCTCTCCCCGGGCGGGCGGGTTGTTACAGAATGGTATCAGAGCTTAGGTTACGACAACCCTCGGGTCTTGGGTTTTGGGTCTGTTGTGTTTTTGTGGCGCGTATTTTTGGAGATAGAATCTTTAGATGATCGTTTCGTGTTAGACATCTAGATTATATGTGAGGAATTTATTTTTGGTGACGAGTTTATTTTTGGAGACTGTTGGCCTGATTTTTTGAGAGTTAGGCATTCGGCGAATTTCGAGGGCGAAATTCCATTGTTAGTGGGGAAGTGTAACAACCCGCGTAATTTTTGGGGTATTTTCGAAATTAAGAGAAAAAATAAATTTTGTGAGAAAATTATTTTTATTACTCAAATATTTTGGTTATTATTTTTAAGGGCGAGAATTTCAAACGGTTTCGAAATTGGAATTAAAATGGAGTTTTAATTGAATTTTTATTATTTAGAAGAGTCCTCAAAACATAAAACTCTCTAAGAGTCCTCAAAACATAAAACTCTCTAGTAAAAATAATATTTTTAGAAATCCGACCATTCGATCAAGCTGAATTTTTGTCAGCAGTCCTGTCTCGCCGTTCGCTACAACATACTAAAATTTCAAGTGATTCCAACGGTCCGATCGTCCGGAATAAAAATTTTAGTGTTTGTATCTCATTAGAACTCTTTTCTTAATCAAACTCTTAATCCTTTATATATCAACTAATTCGTGGATGGACTTTTCAAATCACTTTTTCTCAAACTTTTTAACGAAAGGACCTCTCCAAAACTACTCCCTTTCATATACAAACCACATCCCCAAACTGTTCAAGATTTCAACCTTAGATTAGAAAGCTTATTTGGTGTTTTCTCGAGTTTGGGCTAGAACGAGATTTGATTATTTTCGCGAGAGGAACGTGATGGTGTGATTAGATTTTGAGGCTGAAATTATGTGATGATTCATGTTGGTTCTTTGTGGTGGTTTAAGGTATGGGGTTTTACACAATATGCTCCTGAAATCTCGCGAGTGTTTATTCCGTTGAATTCTTCTTAATTGAACTCGTATTTTGAATTGTTAAATTCATTGGAATCTGGAAAAATAATTGTTGGAATTATTTTGATTCATGTGGTATTATTCATGTTGTTTTGAGCACGCTATCATGAGATTTTAATATGGCACTGATGTTGGGCACCCGCCAAGACTCCTTTTCCGGCTACTTGATAAAGTATGGCGCGGTATGGTGAGGCCTGGTGACTCCGGTTAATGTGTTGTTGAGAAATTTATTGATAAAATGCTATTGAGATTTGCATTATTTGATTTGAGTATTCGTAGTCGTTTTGTTGCGCTTTGTTCATCGCTAACATCTTTGTTGAGCATATTCCTGTCGTATTGTGTACTTCCCCATCTTTTTCTTAGTTGGCAGGTGAGCACGGATTTGCGTGCTATGGACCAATTGGGATGATTTTAGTGAGGATTATTTGGGAAGAATTTTTTTATACAAGAGATGAGAAGACTTGTATTTATTATTTTGATGTATAGAGCATTTTATTTCGAGGTAGATAGTTGTTGTATATTATTTCGAGAGAATTGATGTATTTAATTTGAAGATGAGAATAGTGGTTTCTTGTTTTATTGTGGGATTTAGATGCTCTATACCTTGTTATTTGTGGATTAGTTTAGTTTTATCGATAGTAGCGCTCCGTTCGCTCTCCCCGGGCGGGCGGGTTGTTACAGAATGGTATCAGAGCTTAGGTTACGACAACCCTCGGGTCTTGGGTTTTGGGTCTGTTGTGTTTTTGTGGCGCGTATTTTTGGAGATAGAATCTTTAGATGATCGTTTCGTGTTAGACATCTAGATTATATGTGAGGAATTTATTTTTGGTGACGAGTTTATTTTTGGAGACTGTTGGCCTGATTTTTTGAGAGTTAGGCATTCGGCGAATTTCGAGGGCGAAATTCCATTGTTAGTGGGGAAGTGTAACAACCCGCGTAATTTTTGGGGTATTTTCGAAATTAAGAGAAAAAATAAATTTTGTGAGAAAATTATTTTTATTACTCAAATATTTTGGTTATTATTTTTAAGGGCGAGAATTTCAAACGGTTTCGAAATTGGAATTAAAATGGAGTTTTAATTGAATTTTTATTATTTAGAAGAGTCCTCAAAACATAAAACTCTCTAAGAGTCCTCAAAACATAAAACTCTCTAGTAAAAATAATATTTTTAGAAATCCGACCATTCGATCAAGCTGAATTTTTGTCAGCAGTCCTGTCTCGCCGTTCGCTACAACATACTAAAATTTCAAGTGATTCCAACGGTCCGATCGTCCGGAATAAAAATTTTAGTGTTTGTATCTCATTAGAACTCTTTTCTTAATCAAACTCTTAATCCTTTATATATCAACTAATTCGTGGATGGACTTTTCAAATCACTTTTTCTCAAACTTTTTAACGAAAGGACCTCTCCAAAACTACTCCCTTTCATATACAAACCACATCCCCAAACTGTTCAAGATTTCAACCTTAGATTAGAAAGCTTATTTGGTGTTTTCTCGAGTTTGGGCTAGAACGAGATTTGATTATTTTCGCGAGAGGAACGTGATGGTGTGATTAGATTTTGAGGCTGAAATTATGTGATGATTCATGTTGGTTCTTTGTGGTGGTTTAAGGTATGGGGTTTTACACAATATGCTCCTGAAATCTCGCGAGTGTTTATTCCGTTGAATTCTTCTTAATTGAACTCGTATTTTGAATTGTTAAATTCATTGGAATCTGGAAAAATAATTGTTGGAATTATTTTGATTCATGTGGTATTATTCATGTTGTTTTGAGCACGCTATCATGAGATTTTAATATGGCACTGATGTTGGGCACCCGCCAAGACTCCTTTTCCGGCTACTTGATAAAGTATGGCGCGGTATGGTGAGGCCTGGTGACTCCGGTTAATGTGTTGTTGAGAAATTTATTGATAAAATGCTATTGAGATTTGCATTATTTGATTTGAGTATTCGTAGTCGTTTTGTTGCGCTTGGTTCATCGCTAACATCTTTGTTGAGCATATTCCTGTCGTATTGTGTACTTCCCCATCTTTTTCTTAGTTGGCAGGTGAGCACGGATTTGCGTGCTATGGACCAATTGGGATGATTTTAGTGAGGATTATTTGGGAAGAATTTTTTTATACAAGAGATGAGAAGACTTGTATTTATTATTTTGATGTATAGAGCATTTTATTTCGAGGTAGATAGTTGTTGTATATTATTTCGAGAGAATTGATGTATTTAATTTGAAGATGAGAATAGTGGTTTCTTGTTTTATTGTGGGATTTAGATGCTCTATACCTTGTTATTTGTGGATTAGTTTAGTTTTATCGATAGTAGCGCTCCGTTCGCTCTCCCCGGGCGGGCGGGTTGTTACAGAATGGTATCAGAGCTTAGGTTACGACAACCCTCGGGTCTTGGGTTTTGGGTCTGTTGTGTTTTTGTGGCGCGTATTTTTGGAGATAGAATCTTTAGATGATCGTTTCGTGTTAGACATCTAGATTATATGTGAGGAATTTATTTTTGGTGACGAGTTTATTTTTGGAGACTGTTGGCCTGATTTTTTGAGAGTTAGGCATTCGGCGAATTTCGAGGGCGAAATTCCATTGTTAGTGGGGAAGTGTAACAACCCGCGTAATTTTTGGGGTATTTTCGAAATTAAGAGAAAAAATAAATTTTGTGAGAAAATTATTTTTATTACTCAAATATTTTGGTTATTATTTTTAAGGGCGAGAATTTCAAACGGTTTCGAAATTGGAATTAAAATGGAGTTTTAATTGAATTTTTATTATTTAGAAGAGTCCTCAAAACATAAAACTCTCTAAGAGTCCTCAAAACATAAAACTCTCTAGTAAAAATAATATTTTTAGAAATCCGACCATTCGATCAAGCTGAATTTTTGTCAGCAGTCCTGTCTCGCCGTTCGCTACAACATACTAAAATTTCAAGTGATTCCAACGGTCCGATCGTCCGGAATAAAAATTTTAGTGTTTGTATCTCATTAGAACTCTTTTCTTAATCAAACTCTTAATCCTTTATATATCAACTAATTCGTGGATGGACTTTTCAAATCACTTTTTCTCAAACTTTTTAACGAAAGGACCTCTCCAAAACTACTCCCTTTCATATACAAACCATATCCCCAAACTGTTCAAGATTTCAACCTTAGATTAGAAAGCTTATTTGGTGTTTTCTCGAGTTTGGGCTAGAACGAGATTTGATTATTTTCGCGAGAGGAACGTGATGGTGTGATTAGATTTTGAGGCTGAAATTATGTGATGATTCATGTTGGTTCTTTGTGGTGGTTTAAGGTATGGGGTTTTACACAATATGCTCCTGAAATCTCGCGAGTGTTTATTCCGTTGAATTCTTCTTAATTGAACTCGTATTTTGAATTGTTAAATTCATTGGAATCTGGAAAAATAATTGTTGGAATTATTTTGATTCATGTGGTATTATTCATGTTGTTTTGAGCACGCTATCATGAGATTTTAATATGGCACTGATGTTGGGCACCCGCCAAGACTCCTTTTCCGGCTACTTGATAAAGTATGGCGCGGTATGGTGAGGCCTGGTGACTCCGGTTAATGTGTTGTTGAGAAATTTATTGATAAAATGCTATTGAGATTTGCATTATTTGATTTGAGTATTCGTAGTCGTTTTGTTGCGCTTTGTTCATCGCTAACATCTTTGTTGAGCATATTCCTGTCGTATTGTGTACTTCCCCATCTTTTTCTTAGTTGGCAGGTGAGCACGGATTTGCGTGCTATGGACCAATTGGGATGATTTTAGTGAGGATTATTTGGGAAGAATTTTTTTATACAAGAGATGAGAAGACTTGTATTTATTATTTTGATGTATAGAGCATTTTATTTCGAGGTAGATAGTTGTTGTATATTATTTCGAGAGAATTGATGTATTTAATTTGAAGATGAGAATAGTGGTTTCTTTTCTATTGTGGGATTTAGATGCTCTATACCTTGTTATATTGTGGATTTGAATTTAGTTTATCGACAGTAGCGCTCCGTTCGCTCTCCCCGGGCGGGCGGGGTGTTAAACCCGGGACTACGCGTTCAGTTCCTACAAGTTACATTGGTCCCGTGCGAGGTGTTCATGCCTCCTACGGGATCATTTAGAGGCTAGTTTGGGTTTTCACCCTTTAACGGCCTGTTTTCAAGTCAAAGTGTGATTTTTGCAAATTATCATCATACTCTCAAACCGGGAGACCCGAGACTACGCCGTCAGTTCCTACAAGTTACATTGGTCCCTGCGAGGTGGTTGTGCCTCCTACGGGGTCGTTTGGGGGCTGGTTTGGGTTTTCACCCTTTAACGGCCTGTTTTCAAGTCTAAGAGTTATTTTTGCAAATTATCGTCATACTCTCAAATCGGGAGACCCAGGACTACACGGTGAGTTCTCATAAGTTACATTGGCCCCGTGCGAGGTGTTTGTGCCTCCTGCGGGATCGTTTGGGGGCTTGTTTGTGTTTTCACCCTTTAACGACCTATTTTCAAGTATAAGTGTGATTTTTACAAATTATCGTCATACTCTCAAACCGGGAGACCCGGGACTATACGGTTAGTTCCTACAAGTTACATTGGTCCTGTACGAGGTGTTCGTTCCTCCTACTGGGTCGTTTGGGTTTTCACCCTTTGACGGCCTGTTTTCAAGTATAAGTGTGATTTTTGCAAATTATCATCATACTCTCAAACCGGGAGACCCGAGACTCCGCGTTCAGTCACTAGAAGTTACATTAGTCCCTTGTGAGGTGTTCATGCCTCTTACGGGTCTGTTTGGGGGCTGGTTTAGGTTTTCACCCTTTAACAGCTTGTTTTTAAGTCTAAGTGTTGATTTTTGCAAATTATCGTGATACTCTCAAATCGGGAGACCCGGGACTAGGCGGTCAGTTCCTACAAGTTACATTGGTCCCTTGCGAGGTGTTCGTTCCTCCTACGGGGTCTTTTGGGGACTGGTTTGGATTTTCATTACCTATATCAGTCCAATAGCTAAACACCTCATGACCACATGAGTAAAAAACTCATGTCCATAATAAGCTATACTTCTATGTCAATATGGACTCACTGCGAGGGGTCATTAATTATTTGTACTAAATCTCAATAGTGTAAGGCATAATTACTATCAAGAGGCATAATTTTGAAAAACTAACACATGTTATTCAAACTCCATTCATTAGAACTCCTATCATTGGAAGAGGTCTGATGATGTGGGAATGCTCACACAACTAAAGTTTTTTGTTTTGTGACTTCGAGTAAGAAGTAAATATTCATATAGAGTTTCTCATAGTTGATCCAATTACGTCTTGATTAATAGCATAAGATCACGTAACTTTAATTTTACTTCCATAACAAAACTTCAAATATGAAAACACCTAATTTAAAAAAAAAAGTGTTAAACCCCATAACCATATATACACTAAAGGACATGCATATATAAAGTACTGCACATATATAAAACTATATATCCTATTAGAAGTAAAATATAATACTAGAGTTTTACCTGTCCAGTAGCGGGTTAGTGGGATTCTGCATGTGAAAGTTACATTACTTGTAATTCCTTGGCCTTGGCCTTGGCCTTGATCTGAAGCTACTTTTACATATAAACCACTAAATCGTAACCTACAATACATTAATGTGATCAAAATTAACCAGAGACTAAACTAGAAAGAAGTCAAGTCCAAAGGGTATGAACCATAATCTTAACTTTGTATCTATGCTGACTAAATCCTTAGCACAAGTGAACAGTCCAAATGGATGCTAACTACATCAATATATATAATTCATTTATAGAAATTTATTGAATGGTTTCTTACTCGACAATAAAAAGAAAAAAAATAAAGAATGGAAAAAATAAAGAAAAATTCCATATAGTGAATACTTACTTACAGTTATTGATATGCCCCCAAGCCCCCGATGATTGCTCACAACAACATTCGGGCCACGTTTTGCAACAAAGTTTGGCACTATTTCATCAACCAAACATAGAGCTAATAAATATAAAGTGTATAATTACATGTATATACATACATGTGTAAATATACATATTCATACCAATCAAAAGCCGATCTTTAGTGCACTTCTTCCCTTCCACCTTCAAGTACACACACTATGTGCACGCACACATATATACATAAACAATCAATTCATTGATGAGACACTAAGGTGTTAAAATGACAATATACAAACATATATACACACACACACACACATACGTGTTTTGGCAATTAATTCTAATTCTAATTCTAATTCTAAATTTCTCTATAGACCTTTATTTCTTATTTTTTTTCTCCTAAAGTTTTAGTGAAATAATCCCATTTTTATTTCATTTCCACCCTTCCTGCTCCAAATCTACACACACAGACAATCAACTCATCAACGAGACACAGGGCTGTAAAAAGGAAAATATACAACTATACGAACACACACACACTGCGTGTGACAATTATTATTAAATCTGGATTTCTCTATAAGCCTTAATATTTTGATTTTGCCTCAAACTTCAATGAAATCGGTACCCGAAATTGCAACTGATATATATATATATATCCAGTTGCGATCGATTTTAGGTCAATTGCGATTTCTCTCTCTCTCTCAGTTGCGATTTTAGGTAAATTGTGATCTCTCTCTCTCTCTCTCTCTCTCTCTCTCTTATATATATATATATATATATATATATATATATATATATATATCAGGTACCCTAAATCGCAACCCGAAATCGTTACCCCTAAATTGCACCCCTAAATCGCAACTAATACTAATTGCGATTTAGGGGTAACGATTTCGGGTTGCGATTTAGGGTACCTGATATATATATATATATAAACGATTTCGGGTTGCGATTTAGGGTACCTGATATATATATATATATATATATATATATATATATATATATATATATATATATATATAGAGAGAGAGAGAGAGAGAGAGAGAGATGTAATACCTTACGGTGATGAGGCCGGTAGCTTGGGAGCAGTAGCAGCTACGCGGAGCAACAATGATGAGGAGAAGCGATGAGGAGGAGAAACGATGAGGAAGCCAGGAGGGAGGGGGAGAGAGAGAGAGAGAGAGAGAGAGAGAGGGGGGGATTGGAATGTCTTGAAAATTTGGTCCCCGGCTCCAAATTTTGGGGGGTTATTTTTTAATAAAGCGTACCAATATTTGTCACACTTAAAAATCGTGCCAAATTTTGGCACTATTTCAAACCGTGCCAGATTATGATAAAACTGTGCCAGAATCTGGCACTGTTTTAAACAGTGCCAGAATATCCTTTCCTAAGCGTGCAGATTAGCATTTTTGGTGTAGTGATAGGACAACGAAGTTTTATAATAAGAGGGTGAAGTCTCGGCCACTACAATAGGAGACCTCGTTCTGAAGAAGGTTTGAAAGAAGGCCAATAAGATTCATCCTAACTGGCATGGTCCTTATAGGGTGGTTGAATAAGTTGTTCCAGGAACGTATCGTCTGGAAAATTTTGATGGAAAACCATTCTCTAACCTAAGGAACGCTGACCACCTCAAGAAATACTACCAGTAAAACTTTTGTGTTAAAAGTTTCATCTTGGCTTCGTTTATTTCTAAAAAAATTTATATTAGTATCATTTATCCATGTATATGAGAATCAGATTATGAATGAAAAATAGTCAATTGTTCTCTCTATTTTGTTATTTGATTTATATTAGATTGTATGTATTAGATCATCCAAAGCTACAAAACATCATTCGTGATGAAGTAGATCCTACTTACTCCCGGTGATATGACAGTCCACCCGAGGTCAACCTCGTCCATGGACTCTCAATAACACCGAGAGGGGGGAACATAGTATGCATCATATGTATATAACAATGGCAGCACAGCTATAAAAAGAGGTAAGAGAAGTAGGTGAGGATATGAGGAGATCAACACCGTAATATGGGTGGTTCAGCCTGCCTGGCCTACGTCCACAGTGAGTGTGTGAGTAATATCACTGAAAGATGGTACTAATGACCATGGGTACAATTCCCTCAAGCTCTCTCTCTCTCTACAGTATATTTTGACAGGGTTTCTGCTAGGGTTTCATGAATGAGATCCCTTTGCAAGGTAGGGGATGACCCCTATATATAGTGCCTAGGGGGTGTAATGTACCACCCCCCCCCCCATGCATGCAGTGAGCATGTGTGTGATATCCTCACCAATGTGGGAATGCCACCTGTCCTAGTCACATGTAAGCAATGATGATGAAATATTCTCCCCCATGTGGAGAATAATCTTGTTACAACTGATTTGTGCCCAGGTGTCTTTATCCAAATGTCAACAGATGTTCGGCAGTCATGTTGGTAAATGACCTCGGCCTGGGAGAGGCCGAGCTGTAGAGGCTTGATATCCGCTCAATCTGGGAAGTGTCATAAGGAGTCTCGGCCTAATATTAGCCGAGACATATGCTTGGGTCGGCCCGATCCGAGGTTGGGCATGCAGCATGCTGATGATTATAAATACCTCTGGTAGGCTCGGCCCAAGCCGAGGTAGGATCCGTGTTGAAGATGATGTGGCTTCTTGTCCTCTCGGCCTACTGATGGCCGAGGTTGCTATTCCTGGGTACTTTAGGATGCTGTTGATGTCTGCGACGTGCGTAGTGTCCTTGGGGAGGTGTAAGTAGTAGTGTCGGCCTGGGCCGAGGTAGTCCTGGCCGAGGGATGATACCGTGGGCCCTTACCCCTCATTGGGTCGATCAATATCTCGGCCATTATCTCAGCCGAGGTAGGCATCCCTGAGACGAGGTTATACTTGGGCATATCAATCACCCCCCAGCCCTTAGTCATTTGCGAGAGCAGTGGGCTAGGGGATTCTTACCTCCGAGGTCTGTTCACCCCAATGCCAACACCTGAGCGACACTTGTCCCAGGCTAAGGCGTGCCCACTTGGCTTGCGTGCGCTGTCAGTTGTCCCTTGGGATTCCCAAGGCAATGATGAGCCTTGGGAAGTGTGCCTAGGTATTTAATGGTTAAACCCTTTCTTTCTCTTTCTACTTCCTCATTTCTCTCTTTCGCGCACTGTTTTCTGCACATTCTCTCTCCGAAGCCTCTTCGTTCCACTTCCCTTCCTGCAGAGGTTCCACCCCGTTTCTTGCGAGATTTCTTCCTTTCCAACCATCAACTCATCTTCAGGTACCTCTCCCTCCCCATTTCCTTCATTTTTGGCATTTTGATTTGAATTTTCCGACGAGGTTTTGAGTTTTCCGGTGGTTCTATGAGTTTTCCAGCGAGGATTTGAATTTTCCGGTGAATTAGATTTTCAAAAAAACTCCTTAATTTGATCTTTGGGCTCCTTTATTTTTCAAGCCAAACTTGTTTGTAGTTTTAGGAGTTTTCCTCAAGTTTAGGGTCGATCAAAGTTTTGGGTCGTCCCCTGATGCTCAGACCCCTGTACCAACTTCTTGAGGACTTCCCTTCTCTTAGAGAAAAGACCTTAGAGAAAATTAGGCAAATAGAGAGAGCTCAGGAAGAAGCTCGTAGGTCACAGGAATTTCCTGTTAGACCCCTCTTTCCTCCACCTCTCAAGGTGGTATACCCTCGTCCACCTGAGAATTTCTATTAGACAGACGTCTCTGCCAATAACTTGCCGATGTCTGAGTCTGAGTCTTCCACCTCCGACCCAATGTCTGTGGACTCTTTCCAAGAGGCTATGGATTTTACTCCTCAGACTGGTCAGGACCCTGACTAGGCCGAGGTCTCCAGCCGCGCCTCGTCTCAAAACGGCACAGGTACCTCAGGTTCTTCTTCCGAGGTTGAACTTGTTGAGACAAGTGTGGCTATGCCACCCATTCTAGATGCTATCCCTCTGTCGGCCGTTACCGGGGCTGAATTTGCTTAGAGGTTCCCTGGTAACCCATCTACGTCTGCTCCGGCCGACGTTGAGCCTGACGATGATGAGGATGTCGAAAGTGATGTTGACGTATCTGAGGCGGCCGAGTACGAGAGCACGGTCACTGAGGTGGATCTATTGCACTTTAGATACCTATACTCCATCAGTCCCTCAATCCAATTAAGGAGACCTCTGAGGGAAGAGAGGGCCTACCATGGTCAAGATGGATAAGTCTGCTTGTACGAGCAGATGTTCAAACTAGGTTTTTGTCTTCCCTTTCACCCTGTCATTAGGTCCATTCTTTCCTTCATCAATTTGGCCCCCTCGCAGTTCTCTCCCAATGCTTGGATAGTTATTATAGGGGCCATCATCTTGTGGAGGGCAGTCCACCACTCTGACCTCCCAGTTCAGGTCTTTGCTGGGTGTTACGTTCCCACCTCGTCCAAGAATCATCTGAGCTACTATCACTTCATGGCTCGGAGGCCTGAGAAAAAGATGCCCTTTGTCACTCAGACCTCGAACCATAATTAGAAACCTCGGTACTTTTTTTCCTCAGGGCCGTGGGAATTTGGCCCATCTATTCCCTCTTCCATTTTTGAGCCGAGAATACCCCTTAAATGGGGTAAAGTAACCATGTCTGCAAGGGTCGATCTTGGACTAAGTGTTCAAAATAGCAAAAAGATGAAGGCCCTGCAAGACTAAGGGGCACATGGGTTGTTTATCAAGTTCGAGCATCTGCTGACCCCTCAGTATCTCTCGGGGACGAGCTTAGGTGGAAGTCCCTTAGTTGACTTTGGTAAGGATTTTTATTTTTGGTTCGTCTAACCTCTGATCATTCATATTTGATTCCTAACCCATATCTTTTCACTTTTGCAGAGAGACCACCAGGCGTTTCGGACGAGTTGTGGGAGATGGCAGCTCCAAGTTTGGCTAGGCTTATCAAGAAGACTGGTTTGAGCGCTCCTCCACCTGCTCCCTCAACATCCAAATCCAAGAAGAGGGCCCCTGAGGTCCATGCCTCTGAGGATCAGAGGCCGACCTCCAGGAAAAATAAGACTTCGGATGTTGCGATCCCTATCACAGCCGACACATTATCAGCTCGTCTGGACCAGCTAAAGCTTACCGACAGCGTGGTCGGCAACAGCAGGAAGGCCATGGACTCCCTTGACAACGTGATGACTGATGCCGACAAGCATTTTTACAGGGCCATGGACACTCATATGATGGTTGAGTTCGGCCTCCACAGAGCCGTCCAGGTATGGCTTGTTCCATTTGCCAATAATTTTGCAAGTGCAACGTCTGAATTTATTTCCCTCTAACCTCTTTATTGTCTGTGCAGGGTGTGACCGCCATGTACCAGCTATCTAACTGGGCCCTGAGGAAATTACCTCTGATTCAGAAGGGGCAAGAGGCTGAGAAGGTTGAAAGCACCCTGAAGGCCGAGGTTGACCGTTTGAGGTCAGAGTTGCTGAATGCCGAGACCAAGGCCCAGAACTCTGAAAATAAGGCCCAGGGTCTAGAAAAAGATATCTCTTCACTCGTCCAAAGCCACGCCAAGGCCCTGAAGGACAAGGACGATGCCCTGCAGAGGAAGGTCAATGTCACCCCCTAACCCCATTAGGATATAATTAACTGAATAGTTTACAAACCACAATTATAATTTATTTATTATTTAGGTAATACATATTGAAACAACTTCAAGGTTAAAATGCGGAATATAAAAAAATCCAATCGTTTTAAGGAAACATAATTTCAACAGAACTCACATATCATTTAACTTAATTACAACTAGTGCAGTGTACAAAACAAACTAACAGGACCCCACTTCTATGTACTCAACCTCCTAGACCTGGCAGTGGCAGCTGGAAAACCTGAAAATGTAAACATATAAAACCATGAGTTTAAAAACTCAATGAATGTACTACATCTCTATATAGTAAAAGTACTATATTAACATCTCAACATATTAATATATACATCTCTTTGCCAAATTAGGCCATATACATATCCGGAGTTAATAAACCCCACATCTCCTGCCCGTAGGCAATAATCATATCCATAGGTTTTAAAAACCTAACATCTCCTGAATTGCATAGCAACTCAACATCTCCTGACTTTTATAAAGCCATCACATCTCAACATCTCTTGGGTTTTAAATAAGCCATAACATCTCAACATCTCTTGGCTTTTAAATAAGCCATATCATCTCAACATATAATACATATACATCGTATCCAAAATCAACTCAGTAAGTACACTCACCTTGTGTTGTCAATTATGTATTTACGTTTCCCTCGGGTGGAGCTGAACTTGGTTGATTCGACCTTACACCTGTTAATCCAACTAAATCAGTAATAAAACTCAATCATAATTATTATATTAATATAATTATGTAACTTTAAATGAGTACACAACCACAATATAATTCTACTCAAGTTCTATTCCATGAAACATATGTAAAGATGAAACGATGGCATATATGTTGACAAGGTCATGAACATTCAACCCTAGAAACTACCTCGTAAGGAATTTATAACTAAACTCAAGCAAACATAAAATTATACTTCTTAATATATACGCACATGAAACATGTACATAAAATACCCTTGGGAAGGAGAAGAAAAAAACATTCTTTCATGGGGTATCCAGTATGGCCTCAAATCATTGTCCTCCATACTTAACCATCCCATATTCATCAATAGTACACATACAGGTGTCCAAGCTTATAAATCTGAAAACGTATCTGAATATACTTTCCGTTACAAGTGACGGTGTAATTTTTCAAGCTTCCTAGGGCAAGTTATGGCCATTTCTTTACAACACAAGAAATCTGCCCTACAAACTCCTCTATTATTCCTTCGATTTATAAGAATTTTCATAATTTTTATACAGCATAACTTTCCATGATTTTCAATACACTTTCATTAGACATACTGAATAGTATATAATTAAAGTTTCATAATATTTGGACTTCATTTGCTATCTCAAAATCTTGACCAAACTCAGGGCATACCGAAATGAAATATACAAACAACAACTATATACCAACTTTCAACCATCTCTAAAGCCTAATAATAAGGAGTTAAATTCTAATTTTCGGATATGATATGAATATATGAGTCTATTTTCATATCCAGTTGGAATTTCTGAATTCCAGTAAACACACAAAGAGTTATGCAAGTTTGAATACCAAGGGTTTCAATACAAAGCAATATGACCTATAACACCACTTATCTCACATATGAACCAATACCTATTATCACAAGGGAGGATGGAATTTGGATCAATAATTCACGATTTATATACTTTGAAATAAGTATAATAGAAGATTAAAACAATATTAACACATAATATTACCTTGGGAATACCTTAAGGATTTTCTTGGAATTGTTTTCCTAGATTTTCCTTGTAACCCTTTCTTCCTTAACTTCTACCTCTCTTTACTCAAGCTAATATCACCTCAAACTGAACCTAGGGACTTATTTTCTGAAGAAATAAGGTTAAGGGAGAGTTTTAAGTCGGCCAAGGCTTCCTCCCAATCCATCCAATCAAATTAAAACATTTGGTTTAATAAAAGACAATTTACCACTTAAGGGAATTGACAGATTTGTCCCTTCTCGTAATTTCGAGCTAACTTCTTACTCGAACATCCGTTTGATGTACCGTTTCTTGTGTTACAACCCTAACTCACATGTCTACAACTATGTAGTTTTCACCTCAAGTCAATTATAATGTTACAAGGGTCAAAACTAGTCTTAAATAGGAACATTTCTATCGAAAATAACCAAATCTTGTGTTCATAAATAATTCGACATTTCATGATTTATGAAAGTAGAATTATACTAACCATAATCACTTAACATTAGATATACTCATAACCCATTATTCATATCACATAAGATAAGTATAATTTAAATATAATTTATCATAATTATATTCGGGTTGTCACAACCTCCTCCCCTTAGAAAATTTCATCCCCGAAATTTAATACGAATGTCACTTACCAAACAAATGGGGATACTATTTCTTCATGCTATCCTCCATTTCCCAAGTTGCTTCTTTAATTCCATGGCTCATCCACATAACTTTAACTAAGGTAATAACTTTGTTCCTCAACACTTGCTCCTTACGATCAAGAATTTCCACCGGTTCCTCGATGTACGATAAGTCTTCTTTCAGTTCAATAGGTTGGGTTTTCAGTTGATGAGATGGATCTTCCAAATACTTACGAAGCATCGATACATGGAACACGTCATGAAAACGAGATAACTCTAGAGGTAATGCTAATCTATATGCCAGGGTTCCAATTCTTTCCAACACTTCATATGGTCCAATGTATCTTGGACTTAGTTTCCCCTTCTTTCCAAATCTCATAACGCCTTTCCACGGTGAAATACGTAGGAATACAAAATCCCCCTTCTGAAATTCCAATGGATACTTCCTCTTATCTGCATAAAATTTCTGCCTGCTTTGCGCTATCTTTATCCGTTCCCGAATTATTTTGATCTTTTCAGTTGTCATATCAATCAATTCAGGGCCCAAGAGTTTCCTTTCACCTACTTCATCCCAACACAAAGGCGTTCTACATTTCCTCCCATATAAAGCTTCATACAGAGCCATACCAATGGTGGACTGATAACTATTATTATACGAGAATTCCATCAATGGTAAATGATCATCCCAACTGCCCTTGAAGTCAAATACACAAGCTCGTAACATGTCTTCTAATATTTGAATCATCCTCTCAGATTGCCCATCGGTTTGTGGATGAAATGCAGTGCTGAACTTCAAACTTGTGCCCATGGCATTTTGTAAACGAGGCCAAAACTTAGAAGTGAACGTTGGATATCTATCTGATACAATTGACACTGGTGCCTCATGTAAACGGATAATCTCATCAACGTACATACGTGCATACTTATCAACCGTGTAGGTAGTCTTAACTGGAAGAAAATGGGCCGACTTTGTCAATCGATCTACAATCACCCAAATAGAATCATTCCCCTTGGGTGACCGTGGAAATCCTGTAACAAAATCCACCGTTATATGCTCCCACTTCCATTCCGGAATCGGCAATGACTGTAATAATCCTACCGGCTTCTGATGCTCCGCTTTCACTTGCTGACACACTAAACATTTAGATACAAATTCTGCAATCTCACGTTTCATATTATTCCACCAGTAATACACTTTCAAATCTCTGTACATTTTGGTACCTCCCGAATGCATAGAGTAAATAGAACTATGTGCCTCATCTAATATATCCTTCTTTAAGGACGGATCATTCGGTACACAAATTCTATTTTTATAACACAACGATTCATCCTTCTTAATTTCAAAGTCGCTCTCTTTACCATCCAGGATTTCCCGTTTCTTCTTTTCAAGGAATGGATCACTGACTTGCAAATTTCGTATGCGTTCTGCCAGTAAAGGTCTCACTGTAACGTGTGCAAATAACGCCCCCATTTTAGATAAGTTCAACTCAACTCCCATCATTCTTAATTCCATAATATTGCCAACCCGTGCACATTGAATACAAGATAACCTCCCCAATGACTTTCGACTCAGAGCATCTGCAACAACATTGGCCCTCCCGGGATGATGGTGAATGGTACAATCATAATCTTTAATTAAATCCATCCAACGTCTTTGTCTCAGATTCAAGTCTCTCTGTGTAAATAAATACTTCAAACTTTGATGGTCAGTGAAAATTTCACACGACTCTCCATACAAATGATGTCTCCATAATTTCAAGGAAAAAACAATAGCCGCAAGTTCTAAATCATGTGTAGGATAATTACGTTCATGCGTCTTCAACTGTCTAGATGCATAAGAAATTACCTTTCCATGTTGCATGAAAACACAACCCAAGCCCTGATGTGAAGCGTCAGTATAAATCACAAAACCTTCTCCACTGGATGGAACAGTGAGAACTGGAGCTGATACTAGCCTATTTTTCAACTTTTCAAAGCTGTGCTGACATTCATCACTCCACACAAATTTCACTTCCTTTCGGGTCAATTTAGTCAACGGCAAGGCTATTGATGAAAACCCCTTTATGAATCTTCTATAATATCCACCCAATCCTAGGAAACTCCTTATCTCTGTTGCATTCCTCGGTCTTTCCCATTGCACAATTGCCTCTACCTTCTTAGGGTCAACATAAATTCCATCTCCCGAAACAACATGCCCCAAAAATACTACCTGATTTAACCAAAACTCACATTTGCTAAACTTCGCAAACAATTGACTATCTCGCAAAACTTGCAATACAACTCTTAGATGCTTCTCATGTTCCTCTTGACTAGGTGAGTATATCAAAACATCATCAATAAAGACAATCACAAACGAATCTATGAAAGGATGAAATACTCGATTCATTAAATCCATAAACACCGCAGGAGCATTTGTTAACCCAAACGGCATTACCAAAAATTCATAATGACCATAGCGAGAACGAAAAGCTGTCTTAGAAATGTCACAATCTCTCACCCTTAATTGATGATAACCCGATCTCAAATCAATTTTTGAAAACACTTTAGCACCCTGTAATTGATCAAATAAATCATCAATACGAGGCAATGGATATTTATTTCGAATAGTCACCTTGTTCAACTGTCGATAATCAATGCAGAGTCGCATGGTTCCATCTTTCTTCTTCACAAATAATACTGGAGCGCCCCATGGTGATACACTGGGTCGAATAAAACCTCTATCTAGCAAATCTTGTATTTGAACCTTTAACTCCTTTAGTTCCACAGGTTCCATTCTATATGGAGAAATAGAAACTGGAGCTGTACCAGGCACTAAATCGATAGTAAACTTTACCTCTCTGCTAGGTGGCAATCCTGGTAATTCATCTGGGAACACATCTGCAAAATCCTTAACGACTGGGATATCTTCTAATTTTTGCAATTCTCTGTTTGTATCCACAATATATGCTAAAAAGCCTTGACAATCCTTATTTAACAATTTCCTCGCTCGAAGGGCTGAAATAAGACAGTTCGGAACCACATTTCTTTCCCCAGTAAATTTGAATTCTTCCTCCCCCGGCATATTAAATGTAACCTCCTTACGAAAACAGTCAATTGATGCATGGTAGGAAGATAGCCAGTCCATTCCCAAGATAATATCAAAATCTCGAATATCTAGGGGAATTAAATCAATGGTCCACTCCCTCTCCCCCATATACAATACACAATTTTTATACACAAGCTCCACTAACATCACATCCCCCCTAGGTGTAGAAATATATAAACCACAATCTAGAGAAGAACATGGTCTACCCAAATGCATGGTAAATGACAGTGCTACAAATGAATGAGTAGAACCTGGATCAATAAGCACGTAAGCATGTTTGTTCATGACAGAAAATGTACCTGTCACCACCTCTGGAGTAGCCTGAGCATCCTGTAAAGTCATAGCAAATATCCTTCCCGGAGCCCTGGATCCACTAACCTGTCCTCTACCTCCTCCTCTCCCTGTGCCTCCAGGTGATGAGCCTCGACTAGTAGTAGCTGATGGAATCCCTCCCAGTAGCATAGGACAGTTCCTTTTGGTATGACCAATTTGATGACAGTGATAACACTCTACCCCCTTTAACTTGGGACAATCTGGACTGATATGGCCCTCAGCTTTGCAAAAATAGCATGTAACAGGCTTAGACTGCCCATTGTCATTCTCCTGCCGTCTATTCTGTTGGCACATCGATCCTGCACCCCTATAACTGCTTGGTGTCCTATTCTGAACATAATTTCCAGTCCCTCTACCACGTTGAAATCTTTGACTCCCTTATTTTGAGTATTCTACATTGCCTTCCTTTTGCTGAGATGGATCAAATCTACTCCTCTTTCCCCTTTGTTCCCTATTCTTTATTGCATCGTTAACATCTCCTTCAACCATCATAGCTTTGTTAACTAAGGAAGAATAATCTACCATCTCAAGTGCAGTGAGTCTAGACTTGATAACCAAATTCAACCCATCCTGAAATCTGGTGCATTTATCCTCCTCGTCACGTAAGAAATGTAATGAAAATCGAGACAAAGATGTGAATTTAGTTTCATACTCCCTGACCGACATATTCCCCTGAGTCAATGATAAAAATTCTCTCTCCTTTTGCTTCCGGTACATGCGAGGAAAATACTTTTCATATAAGACTTTAATAAAGGAATCCCAAGTAATTACCTCACCTCCCTCCGGAGTAAGCAATAAATGTTTGGAAGACTCCCACCAATATTTAGCTTCTCCCTTTAACATGAAAGTAGCCAAAATCACCTTCTGCGCGCCAGGTACATTCATCACCCCAAAGATAGTTTCTGTGTCTCTAACCCAAGTCTCAACTTCTAAAGGATCTACAGAACCTGAGAATGCTGGAGGGTTCAATTTGATGAACTTCTCGTATAAAGTATTCTTCTCCTCTCGTTGTATTTCCCTTTCTCTTCTTGCCAAAGTCTGCTCCTCCAAGTACTTGGCTTGTTGCTCTGCTATTTGCATCATAAACATGTTTTGTTGTTCTGCCATTAAAGTCATGGCACGAGCCATCTTTTGCATATCAGTAAGTTATTCAGGAGCCCCCTCTACATTATTTTGATTTTGCTGGTTTACTGTATTTGAAGACTCCTCATCCACCCTTTCATGAACATTTGCTCCTTCCATAGCTTACTATCTGTCATAAACCACAATTATAGAAACAAGAATACAAAATTTATTTATAACATAATGGTTAGTATTTCTCACAAATTAATATAAATGACCCACAAAACGCTATTTCTGCCACTGCCATATCTAGACTCTCTAACCCCAGAATATAAAAACCTAAGGCTCTGATACCAAGTTGTCACCCCCTAACCCCATTAGGATATAATTAACTGAATAGTTTACAAACCACAATTATAATTTATTTATTATTTAGGTAATACATATTGAAACAACTTCAAGGTTAAAATGAGGAACATAAAAAAATCCAATCGTTTTAAGGAAACATAATTTCAACAGAACTCACATATCATTTAACTTAATTACAACTAGTGCAGTGTACAAAACAAACTAACAGGACCCCACTTCTATGTACTCAACCTCCTAGACCTGGCAGTGGCAGCTGGAAAACCTGAAAATGTAAACATATAAAACAATGAGTTTAAAAACTCAGTGAATGTACTACATCTCTATATAGTAAAAGTACTATATTAACATCTCAACATATTAATATATACATCTCTTTGCCAAATTAGGCCATATACATATCCGGAGTTAATAAACCCCACATCTCCTGCCCGTAGGCAATAATCATATCCATAGGTTTTAAAAACCTAACATCTCCTGAATTGCATAGCAACTCAACATCTCCTGACTTTTATAAAGCCATCACATCTCAACGTCTCTTGGCTTTTAAATAAGCCATAACATCTCAACATCTCTTGGCTTTTAAATAAGCCATATCATCTCAACATATAATACATATACATCGTATCCAAAATCAACTCAGTAAGTACACTCACCTTATGTTGTCAATTATGTATTTACGTTTCCCTCGGGTGGAGCTGAACTTGGTTGATTCGACCTTACACCTGTTAATCCAACTAAATCAGTAATAAAACTCAATCAGAATTATTATATTAATATAATTATGTAACTTTAAATGAGTACACAACCACAATATAATTCTACTCAAGTCCTATTCCATGAAACATATGTAAAGATGAAACGATGGCATATATGTTGATAAGGTCATGAACATTCAACCCTAGAAACTACCTCGTAAGGAATTTATAACTAAACTCAAGCAAACATAAAAGTATACTTCTTAATATATACGCACATGAAACATGTACATAAAATACCCTTGGGAAGGAGAAGATAAAAACATTCTTTCATGGGGTATCCAATATGGCCTCAAATCATTGTCCTCCATACTTAACCATCCCATATTCATAAATAGTACACATACAGGTGTCCAAGATTATAAATCTGAAAACATATCTGAATATACTTTCCGTTACAAGTGACGGTGTAATTTTTCAAGCTTCCTAGGGCAAGTTATGGCCATTTCTTTACAACACAAGAAATCTGCCCTACAAACTCCTCTATTATTCCTTCGATTTATAAGAATTTTCATAATTTTTCTACAGCATAACTTTCCATGGTTTTCAACAAACTTTCATTAGACATACTGAATAGTACATAATTAAAGTTTCATAATATTTGGACTTCATTTGCTATCTCAAAATCTTGACCAAACTCAGGGCATACCGAAATGAAATATACAAACAGCAACTATATACCAACTTGCAACCAGCACTAAAGCCTAATAATAAGGAGTTAAATTCTAATTTTCGGATATGATATGAATATATGAGTCTATTTTCATATCCAATTGGAATTTCTGAATTCCAGTAAACACACAAAGAGTTATGCAAGTTTAAATACCAAGGGTTTCAATACAAAGCAATATGACCTATAACACCACTTATCTCACATATGAACCAATACCTATTATCACAAGGGAGGATGGAATTTGGATCAATAATTCACGATTTATATACTTTGAAATAAGTATAATAGAATATTAAAACAATATTAACACATAATATTACCTTGGGAATACCTTAAGGATTTTCTTGGAATTGTTTTCCTAGATTTTCCTTGTAACCCTTTCTTCCTTAACTTCTACCTCTCTTTACTCAAGCCAATATCACCTCAAACTGAACCTAGGGACTTATTTTCTGAAGAAATAAGGTTAAGGGAGAGTTTTAAGTCGGCCAAGGCTGCCTCCCAATCCATCCAATCAAATTAAAACATTTGGTTTAATAAAAGACAATTTACCACTTAAGGGAATTGACAGATTTGTCCCTTCTCGTAATTTCGAGCTAACTTCTTACTCGAACATCCGTTTGATGTACCGTTTCTTGTGTTACAACCCTAACTCACATGTCTACAACTATGTAGTTTTCACCTCAAGTCAATTATAATGTTACAAGGGTCAAAACTAGTCTTAAATAGGAACATTTCTATCAAAAATAACCAAATCTTGTGTTCATAAATAATTCGACATTTCATGATTTATGAAAGTAGAATTATAATAACCATAATCACTTAACATTAGATATACTCATAACCCATTATTCATATCACATAAGATAAGTATAATTTAAATATAATTTATCATAATTATATACGGGTTGTCACAGTCAATGCTGCCGTGAAGGCCTCTCTTGCAGATGCCTCAGAGAAAATAATTGCTGATTACAAGGTCTCTGGGGAGTTCATAGGTTTTGGTCTGGAATAGCTCGAAAGAGGTATCAAGGCCACCACCAAATGGGCCGAGGTCAGGGAAACCGAGGTTGGCACTATAAAGGCCTCCGACTTTGTGGGCCTCGTCCTCGCCGACCCCCAGTTTGCCCAGGCCTTGCAAGAGATAGAGGACGAGGCTGCTGCTCCAGGTCAGACTGTTACTCTGGAAGGGACTGATCTCGGAGGGACTGATCCTGCCGATGAAGCGGCTGAGGTGACCAATGCTGAACAGGCCAACCCAGATGAGACATTGAATGTTCCTCCCTCAGATGCTTAACTTGGCCTTGTATTTTGTATTTTTTGATTTGTAACTCTGGACTTGAAATTTATGAGACACCTAAATGTTGTAATTTCTTCCTTTTATTGAATGCCAATGCCTTCCTTCATCTTGATCTCTGAATGTATTTGAATGCTATGCAATCTCTGAAGTCATTACTTAGTATGATGTTGTCATAACCATTACTTAAGGGTCTGAGGTTATCTAACCCAGGTGTATGAGCTCAGACCTCGTCACCACCGAGTGATGCTATGAGGGTCTGAGGTCGTCACCTAAGAGGTTAGCCTCATAATAAGTGTCACCAAATTAATGATGTTAAGGGTCTGAGGTCATCTAACCCGGGTGTCTGAGCTCAGACCTCGTCACCACCGAGTGATGTTATGAGGGTCTGAGGTCATCACCTAAGAGGTTAGCCTCATAATAAGTATCACTAAATTAATGATGTTAAGAGTTTGAGGTCATCTAACCCAGGTGTCTGAGCTCAGACCTCGTCACCACCGAGTGATGTTATGAGGGTCTGAGGTCATCACCTAAGAGGTTAGCCTCATAATAAGTATCACCAAATTAATGATGTTAAGAGTCTGAGGTCATCTAACCCAGGTGTCTAAGCTCAGACCTCGTCACCACCGAGTGATGTTATGAGGGTCTGAGGTCATCACCTAAGAGGTTAGCCTCATAATAAGTATCACCAAATTAATGATGTTAAGATTCTGAGGTCATCTAACCCAGGTGTCTGAGCTCAGACCTCGTCACCACCGAGTGATGTTATGAGGGTCTGAGGTCATCACCTAAGAGGTTAGCCTCATAATAAGTGTCACCAAATTAATGATGTTAAGGGTCTGAGGTTATCTAACCCAGGTGTCTGAGCTCAGACCTCGTCACCACCGAGTGATGTTATGAGGGTCTGAGGTCATCACCTAAGAGGTTAGCCTCATAATAAGTATCACCAAATTAATGATGTTAAGAGTCTGAGGTCATCTAACCCAGGTGTCTGAGCTCAGACCTCGTCACCACCGAGTGATGTTATGAGGGTCTGAGGTCATCACCTAAGAGGTTAGCCCCATAATAAGTGTCACCAAATTAATGATGTTAAGGGTCTGAGGTCATCTAACCCAGGTGTCTGAGCTCAGACCTCGTCACCACCGAGTGATGTTATGAGGGTCTGAGGTCATCACCTAGGAGGTAAGCCTCATAATAAGTATCACCAAATTAATGATGTTAAGAGTCTGAGGTCATCTAACCCAGGTGTCTGAGCTCGGACCTCGTCACCACCGAGTGATGTTATGAGGGTCTAAGGTCATCACCTAAGAGGTTAGCCTCATAATAAGTGTCACCAAATTAATGATGTTCAGGGTCTGAGGTCATCTAACCCAGGTGTCTGAGCTCAGACCTCGTCACCACCGAGTGATGTTATGAGGGTCTGAGGTCATCACCTAAGAGGTTAGCCTCATAATAAGTATCACCAAATTAATGATGTTCAGAGTCTGAGGTCATCTAACCCAGGTGTCTGAGCTCAGACCTCGTCACCACCGAGTGATGTTATGAGGGTCTGAGGTCTTCACCTAAGAGGTTAGCCTCATAATAAGTATCACCAAATTAATGATGTTATTTCCCTATAATATCTTTGCTCTAAGACTGGAACAAGAATTTTTCACAGAAACTGATCTTTATTAACAACCTCTTCTCGATAAGATGATACATTTACAAATTACAAATCCTATGCAACATCATATAAAATATCTCTTCAGGTGGTCAGCATTCCACGGGTTGGGGAAAGGTTCTCCCTCTAGGTTCTCAAGCCTATATGTGCCAGGCACAACCTCTTTCGTTACTTTGTAGGCGCCATGCCAGTTCGGGTGTAGCTTGTTTGCCTTCTGTAGGGTCTTCTTAAGAACTAGGTCTCCCACTGTAATGGGTCTTGACTTCACCCTTTGATTGTAGAATCTTGCTGCCCTCTACTGATAGGCTGCTTTCCTGACCTCTGCGTCTTCTCTTCTCTCTTCAATGAGATCCAGGTCTAGCCTTCTCTTCTCCCCATTGCTGTCAGGGTCCTAGGTCTGAATTCGATGAGTCGGGAGTCCTACCTCCGTTGGTATGACTGCCTCGGAGCCATGTGTCAGCATGAATGGGGTTTCTCCTATGGGTGTCCTTGCCGTAGTTCTGTAAGCCCATAGCATAGCGTAGACTTCTTCTATCCATCTCCCCTTCGCGTCTTTTAACCTCTTCTTGATTCCATCCAAGATAGTCCTATTTGTGACCTCGGTCTAGCCATTTGCCTGAGTTCGACTAGGAGATGAGAAGAACTGCTTAATCCCCACACTTTGGCAATACTTCTCCACGGAGGATTTCTTGAACTGGGTCCCATTATCCGAGATGAGCGTATTTGGGAGGCCATACCTATATATGATGTTCTTCCAGATGAACTGAAAGGTCTTCTGCTCCATAATTATTATCATTGGTTTGGCCTCTACCCATTTTGAAAAGTAGTCAATGGCAAATATCAAGAATCTATAGTTGTTGATAGCTCTTGGCAAAGGTCCTACCAAGTCAATCCCCCATACCGCAAATGGCCATGAAGAAGAGATCGACGTCATAGGCTGATGGGGTTGGTGAGGGATAGTGGTGAACCTCTGACATTTGTCACACCTCTTCACATAGTCGGCAGCGTACCTAGACAAGGTGGGCCACCAGTATCCCTGAGTGATGATTCTCTTGGCTAAGGGTCTTCCTCCTATGTGGCTGGAGCAGGAGCCTTCATGAACCTCCTGTAAGATCCGAGGTACCTCCACAGGATGCACACATCTGAGGAGGGGCAAGAGAAACCCCTTTTTATACAAGACGTCTCCTACCAATGAGAACTTTGCAGCTCTGTATCTCAACTTTTTTCTCTCCATCTTAGACTCAGGTAGCTCCCCCTCTCTTAGGTATCTGACAATCGGGTCAATCCACGAGTCTCACAGGTTAACATTGTGACAAGGGTTACATACCTCGTCCTCCTTGATACTTGCCTTTCCTAAGACTTCAATTGGGATGGTTCTTCCCAAGTCTGTCTTCATTGCTGAGGCCAGCCTTGCCAATGCATCAGCGTGATTATTGCTCAGTCTAGGCACTCTCTTCAGTTTGGCCTCTTCAAAGTACTCTAGCAACCCTCTTACCTTCTTTAGGTATTTGGCCATCCTTTCATCCTTGGCCTCGTATGCCCCTAGCACTTGATTGACAACCAACCTCGAGTCGCTATGGAGTAGGAGCCGCTTTACTCGAAGAGCTGTTGCCAACAAGAGACCTGCTATCATGGCCTCATACTCAGACTCGTTGTTGAAGGCCTTAAAGTTGAATCTCAAGGCGTACTCAATGTTGGCGCCATCTGGATCCGAGAGTACCAGCCCCGCGCAGCTTCCATGGTCACAAGAGGAGCCATCAACGAAGAGGCTCCACACGTCCACATCGGATGAGAAGACCCCTTCATTCATAACCCCCTTCTTAAAGAGGTACCGATCCTCTTCGTTTTCTTCCACTTTGCTCCGGGTTTTTCCTGGTACAACCTCTTCTCGGCCTTGGAAGACGTTTGGTGTCGCCTCTTCCGAATTTCAGAAGATACTACGGTTTGTCTCTTGCGTGTCATCCAGGCCTCTCTCTATCTCGGCCTCTTCCGAACCTCTATCTGCCTCTTCCCAGGTGAACTCTGTGACAAAATCTGCGAGGGCCTGCCCCTTGATGGTTGTCCTGGGCTGGTAGTTAAGATCATACTCTCCTAGCTCAATGGCCCAGGTCATCAATCTTCCGGACTTTTCAGGCTTGTGCAGAACCTGCCGTAGTGATGAGTTGGTGAGGACTATCATAGAGTGAGCTTGAAAGTAAGGCCTCATCTTCCTTGAGGCATGTATCAGTGCATAAGCCAACTTCTCCATCCGGGGATAGTTTTGTTCAGACCCTTGAAGGGCCTTACTATTGAAGTACACGGGTCTCTGAACCCCATCCTCTTCTCGTATGATGGCCGTGCTAATGGCTGACTCAGCGACTGCCAGGTACACAAACAACCTCTCTCCCGCGATGGGCCGGGATAGCAGCAAGGGAGACCCTAAGGAGGACTTAAGTTGATCAAAGGCCTTTTCACATTCTTCGTCCCACTGGAAGGCCTTTCTCAGAACTTTAAAGAACGGAAGACACTTGTCTGTGGCTCTAGAAACAAACCTGTTAAGGGCCGCTACCCTTCCAGTGAGTCTCTGAACATCCTTGATACTCCTAGGAGTCTTCATGTCGAGTAACGCCTTGATTTTCTCCGGGTTTGCTTCAATCCCCCTCTGATTAACGATGAACCCCAAGAACTTCCCGGCTCCTACGCCAAAGACACATTTCTCCGGGTTGAGCTTCATTCTGTAGGAGTCCATGACATCAAAGGTCTTCTCAAGGTCCGCTACGTGAGTACATGCTTTCAGGCTCTTCGTTAGCATATCGTCTACATACACCTCCATGGTCTTACCTATCTGCTCCTCGAACATCTTATTGACAAGACGTTGATACGTTGCCTTAGCATTTTTCAGACCAAAGGGCATCACCTTGTAACAGTACGTCTACTTGTCAGTAATGAAGGTTGTCTTCTCAGAGTCCTCGTCATCCATGAAGATTTGGTTATAACCTGAATATGCATCCATGAAACTCATAAGCTCGTGCCCTACTGTTGCATCCACCATCTGGTCTATCCTAGGCAAGGGATAGCTGTCTTTCGGGCAAGACCTGTTCAGGTCTGTGAAATCTACACACATTCGCCACTTTCCATTGGCCTTAGGCACGATGACTGCATTTGAGAGCCACTCTGGATAAGTAACCTCTCTTATGAACTCGGCCTCCTCCAACTTCTTCACCTCTTCTCGGATAACCTCATACTTCTCTCTGGAGTAGATCCTTCGCCTCTGTTTAATAGGCCTAGCATCTCCATCCACATTGAGCTTATGGGTCATGATCCCAAGGTCGATGCCAGGCATGTCTGCATGACTCCACGCGAAGACGCTCTGCCTCCTCCTAAGGAAGTTTATCAGCTCTTCCTTGATCCCTTGCTCCAGGGCCTTACCGACCTGGACGGTTTTTTCCGGCTCGTCCTCATTGAGGAGAATGGATTCTACCTCTTTCGCGGCCTCGCCCTTCTTTAATTTTGTTTCATCTCTGGGATCAAGTGTGTCAATGCTGTAAGTGGCGGTTGCTCTCTTATGGGCCTCTCGCTCTTCGGCCGAGTTGAAATAACACTCCTGCGCCGTGGTCTGGTCCCCTTGTACTTCCCCTACCCCATAAGGAGTCAGGAATTTTAGCATCTGGTGGACCGTTGACGGCACGGCTTCAAACTCCTTGAGGGCCACTCATCCGATGATGAGGTTGTAGGCCGAGAAGACATTTTCGTCCATGACAAAAAAGTTTATCTTCTTAGTCAGCCTCTTAGGCCACTCATCTCCCATCCATACATCCATTTCATACATGCCCAATGGGTGCACCTTCTCACCACTGAAGCCTATCAATGGGTGATGGTAGGGCACCAGCCTTGCCCTGCTAAGACCCAAGCTCTTGAAACAAGGCCAGAACATCACATCTGCTGAGCTTCCCCCATCTATGAGGATTCTCCCTACATCGCACCCATGCACCCTTGTTGTTATGACTAGAGGGTCATCATGGGGGGCTAAGATGCCCTTGAAGTCAAGTCTGGAGAATCCCACCACTAGGGTGTCCATGTCTACCTTCTTTCTCTTCTGTACTGCATCAGAAGAGGTCAGATTCACAACCTCAGTCTTGACCACTGACTTGGCCTCCGCTACATGAGCCTTCCTATCGGCTACCTCAGAGCCACCTCCCGCGAATCCCCCACATATGGTGCTAACACCGAAGGAGATCATTCCCCCCCTCTTCACTGGGGTGTTGTCATCCTTAGGTGGGAGGTCCGGGTCATCACCATCATCATCCTCTGAATCATCACGCCTTATAGTTGGGACATCGCCGCGGCACCTGTCATCTCTTATCTTCCTAGGGTCTTTTCTTCCACCCTTCAGGGCCTTGCCATCCACTTACTTTCTCAGTTTCTCGGATTTCAGCATCTTCTCGATCTCGTCCTTGAGAGCGAAGCATTTTTCTGTGACATGTCCGTGATCCTGATGGAACTCACACCAGAGGTTTTTATTCCTCTTATGTGGTGGGGCCTTCAATTTCTCTGGCCAGCTCAGAGCCCGGTCAGTCTTGATCTCATTAAGGATGTGCTCAGAGCTCACAGTCATAGGA
Source organism: Sambucus nigra (assembly GCA_949130495.1). Classification (NCBI taxonomy): domain Eukaryota; kingdom Viridiplantae; phylum Streptophyta; class Magnoliopsida; order Dipsacales; family Adoxaceae; genus Sambucus; species Sambucus nigra. The sequence continues at coordinate 457,689,501 of OX422214.1, read as the reverse complement.
GTGTAATGAGCGAACTTGTCATCTGCTGACCTCTTCTTCCCCTCTTTCTTACCCTGGGACCTCCCAGTGCTACCACAGTTCTCCTCCTCATATTTGGCGGCCATTGCCTCTTCTGCATTCATCACTTTCCCTGTGGTGAACAACAGTTCTGCCATAGACTTGGGGGGGGTCCTCCGCCAGCTTCCACAATAACTTCCCCTTCTGGAGACCTTCTATCAGGGCAGTCATGGCTATGCTCTCCTCGTAATCCTCTACCTCCAACTTCTCCTTGTTAAATCTTGCTATATAGTCCCTTAGGCTTTCTCCCTTAGCCTGTTTGACATATAGAAGGTGGGTAGTCTTCTTCTGAGGTCTTACCCCAAAGCAGAAGTTATGGATGAACTGCTCTGCCAGGCCCTTGATGTTTTCAATCGAGTTCTTTGGAAGAGAGGTGAACCAACTATGAGCTTCCCCTATCAAGGTCACTGAGAAGGCCCTACACTTCATCTCATCAGGGATCGAGTAAATATCTGCCGCCGATTAATACATCTCGATATGGTGCACTGGATTAGTGCTGCCATCATACTTAGGCGTCACTGTAGGAGGCTTGAACTTAGTTGGGGTTGGGAATCCCACTATCCTATCTACAAATGGGGAACCCTCCGAGTAGCCCCTCTGCAATGGGTCCCTGCTCCTGATGAGGTCCCCTATCTTCTCTTCAAGACGTTGGATTGAGTCATTCCAGGGTCTTCTCTCTTCAGCTAGGCCGAGGTTATCCCCTGCCACCTCCCTACGATGGACAGAGGGTTCCCCAACCACAACACGCTGACTATTGACCTCTTCCTGCTCCCTGGCTCTTCTCTCCAAGGGTCGGCCTTGATCTGGCCGAGCCGGACTATTACCTCTTTGAGAGCCTGCTGCGCTCCTTGACCTCGATAGCCTTTGCCTCAGGTCATTGATTGGGCCCAGCCTTTCGAAGGCCGACCCTCTGCTCAACCTGTTAAAGGCCGACCCTCTCTGCCGGGCCTCATCTCTTCCTCGGCCGACACATCCTTGACTCTGCCTGTCAAAGGCCGGCCCTCTTTGTTGGGCCTTGTCTCTCCTTCGGCCGACACATCCTTGACTCTGCCTAAGAGGTCGTATAGTGTTATCTGACACCTCATACGGCTCCTAGCAGTCTTCCGGGGCCTCTTCAACTTCTAGGTCATCATACCTGTCCTCCGAGCAAGGGTTTCCTTGCCTCCCCAGGCGCAAGCGCCTAGGGTCAGCAACGTCCCTCCTCCGCTGGGGTGCAGTTTGGTCCTTCATGGGCGCCTGGGGTGGTCCCCTGGCGTCGGGATGAGGCTGAGCTGCCGCCGGAGTTATCATATCCGGGGAGATCCCAGGGGGCCTCATCATCATGGTTTGGCTGAGCTGAGCAAATTGCTCCTTCATGGCTTGCTGTGTTGCAGCTAGAGATTTTAAAGCTGCAGCCACCTCCGCCATTTCGGACTGGGGAGGAGCCTGACTGGAACTAGCCTCTCCACCTCCAGGCGGCGGAAGAGGCGGTGGTAATTCTGGTGCCATGTATTATCAATAAAGAGCTTGAACAGCAAGTGAGATTAATACCTTAAAGGACCTCTTTCAATGGTGAAACATCTCCACACAAGGGGTGGTTCCTGGTTCACCACCAGAGTCTCCGGTGAGGTAAAGCTAAAAATTAGGAAGAGACAGCCTCTCGATTCACACAGACGGCACCAAAATGATGATGATGTTGGGAATCAGCACCACCACGTAAGGTGTTTCCAAGCTCTATATGTATATAACAATGGCAGCCCAGCTATAAAAAGAGGTAAGAGAAGGAGGTGAGGATATGAGGAGATCAACACCGGAATATGGGTGGTTCAGCCTTCCTGGCCTACATCCACAGTGAGTGTGTGAGTAATATCACTGAAAGATGGTACTAATGACCATGGGTACAATTCCCTAAATCTCTCTCTCTATATACAGTATATTTTGATAGGGTTTCTGCTAGGGTTGCATGAATGAGATCCCTTTGCAAGGTAGGGGATGACCCCTATATATAGTGCCTAGGGGGTGTAATGTACCCCCCCCCCCCATGCATGCAGTGAGCATGTGTGTGATATACTCACCAATGTGGGAATGCCACCTGTCCTAGTCACATGTAAGCAATGATGATGAAATATTCTCCCCCGTGTGGAGAATAATCTTGTTACAACTGATTTGTGCCCAGGTGTCTTTATCCAAATGTCAACAGATGTTCGGCAGTCATGTTGGTAAATGACCTCGGCCTGGGAGAGGCCGAGCTGTAGAGGCTTGATATCCGCTCAATCTGGGAAGTGTCATAAGGAGTCTCGGCCTGATATTAGCCGAGACATATGCTTGGGTCGGCCCGATCCGAGGTTGGGCATGCAGCATGCTGATGATTATAAATACCTCTGGTAGGCTCGGCCCAAGCCGAGGTAGGATCCGTGTTGAAGATGATGTGTCTTCTTGTCCTCTCGACCTACTGATGGCCGAGGTTGCTATTCCTGGGTACTTTAGGATACTGTTGATGTTTGCAACGTGTGTAGTGTCCTTGGGGAGGTGTAAGTAGTAGTGTCGGCCTGGGCCGAGGTAGTCCTGGCCGAGGGATGATACCGTGGGCCCTTACCCCTCATTGGGTCGATCAATATCTCGGCCATTATCTCGGCCGAGGTAGGCATCCCTGAGACGAGGTTATACTTGGGCATATCAGTATGCATCATTAATTTGGTGAAATTAACTCTCTCGGTCGAGACGAAAGTGTATATACGAGATTGATCTCATATAGTACACTCTCAAAAATACGAGAGGGGACTCATGATGAAAACACCATAATTTAGTGGATTCAAATTAAAAATTACTTAGTTGTGGTTCATATTAAGCATCATTAATTTGGTGAAATTAACTCTCTCGGTCGAGACGGTAGTGTATGTATGAGATTGATCTCGTACCATACACTCTCAAAGCGACGAGAGGGGACTCGTAATGCAAACACCATAATTTGGTGGATTCAAAATAAAAATCACTCAGTTGTGGTTCATATTAAACATCATTAATTTAGTGAAATTAACTCTCTCGGCCGAGACGACAGTGTATATACGAGACTGATCTCGTACAATACACTCTCAAAATGACGAGAGGGGACTCGTGATGCAAACACCACAATTTGGTGGATTCAAATTAAAAATCACTTAGTTGTGGTTCATATTAAACATCATTAATTTAATGAAATTAACTCTCTCGGCCGAGACAACAGTGTATGTACGAGAGTGATCTCGTACAATACACTCCCAAAAAAACGAGAGAGGATTTGTGGTGATGAATGAAAATTTAATAACCATTGCTTTAGTCATGTAAATCTTAGATAAAGACGAGTCTCAGTCAACCAAGATGACGCTCCAAAGGGAACGACTAGTGAAATCCAATTACAAACCATTCAAGTATACAAAATAACATTGGAAAAAAAATGAGAAAAAGCTATTCATCTCATCACCATCAAAGTGTATGCTCATCCAAAGCAAGCAAAATTAACAAAGTATTTGAAAGAAAGAGTATGAATTACATCAAGGAAAGGGCATGCAGGGCCACAGGCGGCCGCCCAAACAAAAGAGACTTCTTGTATTCCAAACATTAGAGTGGTCTAATATATTGGTGGCATCGTCGGCTTGCTGCTGGGCATCAACTTTGGTCTGTGTATCGACTCCATCATCATTGACACCCTCCCCGGCTGCATCATCATCATTCACAGTGAACTCACTGGGGTTAACCTCAGTAGTCTGGCTTGGAACCTCCACCTTGGCCAAAGCAGTCTCATGAAGACGATCGCTGAAGTTCAAACCTTCAAAGTCCTTTAGGTTTAGAATCCCAGTCTTGATGTCTCTGAGCGCTGCTCATCGGCTGGCAGTTCTAATCCCTCGGTCCAGATGCTCAAAAGCATTACTACCGAACTCTTCATACTCATTGAACTCGGCCACAACCTGTGCCTTTTTCCACATCCAAGGTAGTTTGAACGTGGTATCAATCTCTTTCTGCCCATTCTTGACGAAATTCTCCAGTTCTTACTCATGGTCAGCCTTCAACTTATCCAACGCCTGGTTCTCTAGCTTCTTAGTCGACTTTGCTTTGAAAAGGTCATCCCTCAGGCCTTACTCAACTTTCTCAGCATCCCTTCCCTTCTGGATTCTAGCTTCCAAGACGATAGAAAGAGAGCATAGACTATAAAATGAAGTTGAGCCTAGTTAGTACGAAACAACACTTGGGAAGAATAAAAATGAGAAAAGTCCGGACGAATACCTGGACAGCCTTATGAAGGTTGAATTCAGTGATAAAAGACGGGCTTATAGACTAAAGAAATCGATTATCAGTCTCAAACATCAATTATTCGATAGCTTTAATGGACTTCTTGGAGTTTCCCATGATGCTGTCATCGCTCAACTTCAACTGAGAAAGACGGGTAATAAGGATGTCTTGAGAATGGATCGGTATAGCCCTATTCGATCCTTGGGTCATCAGACCCAACTTTGCAGGATAAGAGGTATTTGTATCTTCCACTCTCTCCTTCATCTTCCTAGTATCCTCGGTTCAACCAGAGCCACCAGTAGTCTTCTTCATCGGACCAACTTGAGCCGATTGCTTTTTATCGAACTTGTTGACCATGTTGAAATGGTTGGGGGCACCATTTTCCAAAGAGCATCGGGAGTATTGCTTGGACAAACTACAAAGGACCAAAGGTTAGTATCAGGAATATACAAGCCGATATTATAATTAAAAAATGATGGCACAGTTGGGAAGTTAAACTTATAAATCTGAGTGAGTGGGTCAACTTGAAGACCAGACTCAACTAAGTTATAAGGGGTCAAGAGGTCCTCATATTTGGTGAGACCACCTCCCTTAACTTAGATCCTTAGGGTCTTAATCTTATCCTGATCATTTAAACTTTGAACAGTATCAATTTTGGCTGACATCGACACCTTGGCCCATCACTGGGGTACCCTCGATTCGTTAAAAGAAGAGACATGGTTTGGTGGAAATTCCCATGCGCTAGATATAAAAAAGTATCTCTGCTTCTAGTGGTGATTAAACGTTTGATTGACAAAGACGATCTTCTTGGTCGTCTTCCTAGCCACAAAGTGATAATATCAAGGTGAGACTTAGTACAAGAAATGTTATAGCATGTCGAGAACACGCTGACTGGAAGGTCGGTACTATGACAGAACTTCCAAAGCACTATAGAGCCTAGAAGAGTTCTATAGGCATTTGGGGAAAGTCGGGCAAGTGCTAAACCAAAGTGGGCGAGAAAAACTTGTATTATGGGATGTATGGGGAGGCAAAAGTCTAGTTTGAACATCTGTTCATAAATAAAAATCTATTTAGAATGACACTCATAGGCCCTCTCAGACTCGTCTGAAACCCTCGCTGCAATCCCATAACTGATGCTGTATAAGTGCCTCTAGTATAAGAGGTCTACCTCAGTCATAATACTCTCAAAATGTTGGGAAAATGAAGTGTTTAGTGGGTCATTGGCCTCATCTCAAAAATCTACGACATCAAGGGCCGGTGCTCATGTTGGGAATCTCTCTTGAAATTCACCGTCTTTCATGGAAGTAACAGGGATAGCTGTTTGGATGGGGGGGTTGAGTGACAGTCACTCTTATCCCAGATAAGGCATACTCATCAGAAGACGAGTCCACCTCATCAGACCTGATGGCCCCAGCCTTGGTTGTACGAGAGTTAGTAACCTTCATAGCACGTTTGTACGAGTCAACAAGGATCGAGACCCTAGATAATGAGGGACTATAGCCTTTCAAAAATGAGATGTCTACAACATCATCGTACGAATATGAGTCGTCACTCATGCTGGATTCACTTAAGATGACAGTGGGAAGATAAGTGACAGAAGGGTCGTCTCGTCCTATAAATGCATGGGTATGAGATGGTGAAGGATCATCTTGTCTCTCAGTTGTCATAGGGTGGATAATAGGTAAAGGAGGTGGAGATATGGTTGTAAAGAAAAGGCCTCGGCCTGACACCTGGCCTCAGCTTCGGTCTCATACTGGAAGATCTCTTTAAAGATCTTTTCCCTAAGGTTTGGGAATTGGTTGGCTAGTTCATATAATTTCTTTAACATTCAGAAAGATGACCCTCAAACTATAGTATCCAAAGGGGGAAACAACCTAAAACTACTTTGAGTAGTTAACCAAAAGATCAAATAGGAAAGGCTAATTGATTTGATGCTTCAGCTCAAGAAAAACTAAGAATGTTCAATGAATGTTGTCGAAGAAGATGACCGGAGTTGAAACGAAAAAATCCTCGATGGCTGAAATAACCAGGAAAGAGGTTGAAGAACTTAAAACCACCTTTATGATATGAAAACAACCACAAACAACACTCAGAAGGTCCCAAAAGCAATTGAAGTCATCAAAAGTTTAAATAATCACCGAAAAAGCAAAATCATTGAGAAACTAACCAGAAGCAATGGAAAACATAAACCAATAGAAGAAGAATGGATTAACTGGGGATTCTGTTGCTTAAAAACCCTAGGGATGATTGAAGAGCACCTTTGAGTGGAGGAAATAAGTGATTTATGGGAAGTCTGAGTTTGTAGAGAGAAAGAGAACAAAACTTAAATCTATCCGCGATAATCTTTGACCAAGGTTATTTTTAAGCAAGCACGTGCCAAAGATAATGACTGCCGAAGGTAACTATATGACTCCCCAAAATTGATTTGTCGCAACCTCATTTTTTACTAACGATCTTGATTGTTCCTTTTCCAGGGGAAGAAATTGACTGCGAGCTTCTAAAAGCTCAACTTGCTGAAATGGATGAGGAGGCCATTACCCTCAACCCAGTCCCCAAGAAGGGGAAAAGAGGAAGAGGGCGCCAAAAGAAAAATCTCCTGCGATCGAGGATATTATTGCGACTGAAGTTGTTGTAACCAATACCACCCTTAGGAGAGATGCGTCCCCTGCTGATGACGCCGCGATTTTTGGAGTACAAACTCCCCTAGCGGACGATGACATTAGGGCTGAGTTGACCACGGATGGCATTATTTATGGGGGATAGATCAATGCTGGATCCATACCAACTCATTTTTCTCCTGGATCTCCTCCTCTGGAGCCGCAGAATGTAGTGTTAGTAAATGCCAAGTTGCCCCCACCACAGAGTAGGGCAACTGTGGGTAACAGTGGTCGTCTGCAGCCTCGTTAAGGGAACCAAATCCTCACTTCTCTTGGGACACAACTACCAGGGCAGTCTTTAGGATGAGGAAGGCTTTGGACGCGGTTGATCTTTATAGCATAATTAATGAAGACCATGAGCACTTGGAGGAATACGCCCTCCATAGTGTGATGAGTGTAAGAACCATTTATTTTTTGTTTCAATTATATATTTGTTTCTCCTCTTTTCTAACACATTTCCAATTTCAGGCTGCAGCTGTGGTCATAACCCAAAGGGCCAAATATGAAGGCCTATACAAACTGAAGGAGGTCACGGAGAGGGTTCACGTGGCAGATCTGGAGAAGGCCATGGCTGCATCTTTTATAGCAGGCAAAGAATTATCTGTAGCGGCACTAGAGGCTTATAAAATGACAACAGAAGCACAAATTCAGGCTGCGGTTAAGGCCCAAAATGATGTTGAACAAAATTTTAGGGCTGCCGCAGATACTCTGAAAATAGCCTAGTCTCAGACTGCGGAGGCTGCTAGTAGTGCAATAACTTATGAGAAAAAGCTCAATCTTCTCCAGTGCAATTAGGAAGGGTTGGAGAGTAAGTGTGCCCAAAATGGCTTAGACCATGCCGGGGCCATTAAGAAGAAAGATGAGGAGCATGCCGCAGCTATGGCAGGGTGTACAAAGGAGACCAACGAACTTATCTAAAAATGTGTGATACCTATTTAAGGGTGTGCATACAAAATACGAACTCAATAACCAATACTCACCCATGAGACGATGACCCATGGGGTCCTCATGAATGAAATAAGGTAATAAGAACTCGATATATAGAGAAACAAGATAGAAACACCCATTTCCCACAAACGGTGCAAAAATGTTGATACGAGAAATCAGACACATGTCGATCTCATATCAACATGTCAAGTATAGGATGGATATAAAGCATGTAAAGAGAAAAAAACACAAGTATAGCGTTGTTCGGCCATTGAAATGGGCCTGCATCAACTTTTCTTACCCACTTTTATTATACACATGTTATAGTACAAGATTACATGGCCATGTTGGCATAAAATTGAGTAAAGAGAAGATAATACATGTTAAGGCTAAGCTGCTAATGCTGGATGTGGCATGTGGATCGACGGAGCTATGGCAGGGAGTGAGCCCCCAAGCCAGTTGTGCTCGAGAGAGAGAGAGAAAGTAAAGTTGAGCAAGGCTTTGCCTATGAATTCTTTTTAGTCTCCCCTATATCTGATCTGGTTCCATCCTCTATAATGAGATATGCACCTCGTATTTATAGTAAAGAGAGGGGTCTTCTAGGGTTAGCAGCTTCAAGCAGCGTAAGGAGGGGTTGCGTCCTGTCTGATACAAGGCAGCGGTTGGGTGATGGAGGTGATACTGTGGCCAATCTGTTCCCAAGCGACGGTGACTGTTACTCCTAAACAATAATTCGTCCTCAAACTCATCAGGTTCCTTGATCACTCGTTCTCCACGAGTATTAAACCTCCTCACCTCTTGTTCTGGCATATGTTCCCTAACATATAGCGATGATTCCACCATTACATATTCTTCAGCAATTGATTGTCACACCCCACTAAATTCTGGCGTTGGCTGCCACCAAAACTAAGCCAGGTGCAAGTAAATTAAATATCATCCTTAGCATGTGACAGATATGAGACATAAAAATTTTAATCCATAAGATACATTATTTCAATCAAACCCAAATATAAATGACATCCAACTGATAAAACTCCAAAGTGCGATTAAAAATCCATCACATGATCTCTGAATATCTCAATAATTAAATAAACAAAATCCAACTGAAATCTTAAAAAAACTTTGGAACTGAAAGGCCCAATAGACTACCAAAACACAAATCCGTCCTATCCTAAGTAAAGTATGATTATACAAACTTCACTCCACCTAGATATCAATCCTAGGCTATCTTAACAATGGTATAATATAGAAAATCATCCCCCACCCAAAATTATATAACCCGCATAGACTCACACTAACTAGTCCCATACCTAATTAGTATAAATCGCAACTAGGTCCCACTCACTAGTCTCATACCTAACAAGTGTACTATAACAAGGGGTGAAAACCAATTACCTACAATACCCAACATTTCCGAAATATTATAATATATTCATAAAGTGGCACAATTAAAAAATTATAACAAGATTCGTAATAACACTAAATTCTCAATTAAATAATTTTAATCTAAATAATGGAAATCAAGGACACATAAATATTGTGATTTTCAGAATAATAGCTACATGCAAGTCCTATCATAGTTATTATTTTCTAACATAAGTAATTAATTTTATCTAGGGTTCTCACATGAAATATAAAAAAATATTTTCTTAGGGATCCTCTACATGCACATGCCCATCACACAATCGACTATACCAACACAACCCCAAGAACAACAAGGTTATGAGTATTCGGTAACTTTAATATTCCATGCAAAACAGTCCCGAAATTTATCTCTTTAATAATTATATTCATAACTTATTTTAGAAAACATGAGTTTAATAGAGGCTACAATCAAGACACATAACACTAAAGGAAAATAATAGGGTAAACATGCCTGTAATTAGTTTGATAAGAATCTGATTAGATATATGAGTTCCTCTCGAAAAATATATCAAAACCCTTCTTGAACCAACTTGGGACAGATTAGTCTTGGCCTTCAAAACTGAGCTTGAAAAGTAATTTTAATGGTGGCTAGGGTTTTGAGGTAGAAGATGATGAAAAATAGAGAGTCTTCTGCTCTTAGGGTTTTCACAAATGAGTGTTTAAAAATCTGGCCCAGTCACTTTAATTATATATAAGTGGAAGAGTTTTAAAAATTACAAAACTGGTCAAAAGGAAAACCTGCTACGCTAGAAATCTGGGGGAGTCGATTGATCGACTCCCAGGATCGATCGATCGATCGATCCCTCAGGGATTTTGACAGTTCGCCCAGCAAAAATTAAAAAGGGCTAATACTCTTAAAAATTTATATAAAATCCGTTTTAACTCCGATTTCAACTCCGCTTGAAGTTTTATTCTTCTAAAATCATAACCAACCTATTTAACCAATAAAAATGATAAAATTCAAAAATTATTTTTCTCGAATTTTCCAATTAATTAATTAAATAAACTATTGAAAACACAGCGTGTGAGATTGATCCTCCAATATACCATGCATTCTTTACGTAATCTTTGAAGGTTTTCATCAAGTGCTCAAAAGGATACATCCAACGATACCTAACGGGACCACATAACAAAGCTTCATTGCATAAATGCACAAGCAGGTGGATGCTGATATCGAAGAACTACGGAGGAAAATATTTCTCTAATACACAAAAATGGGTCGACTAAAGTTGATTCCGTAGCTTTATTGTGCGTTATGTTTATCACTTTTACATAAAGTAGGGTAAAACACAAATTGATTTGCATAATTTCTCGATGGAGATCTTTGTGTTCGGAAAAGTAATGTTGAAATAATAGAGGGATTAATTGGATGATTACGTGCTAGTCGTGAAACTTGCACTGTTTCAAGTCATTTGCGCGGTTTTAAGTTATTTGCGCGGTTAAACCCATCAGTTGAGATTGCAAGACAAACGTTGCGCGGTTCCTTTGCAAATTTATGGTGTTGTGTGCTTGAAATTTGCTAGATGGACGAATCAACTAGATAACACATCTAATTCCCACCCACCTCGCATCGAGCGTGCCATGTCATTGCCTCCACTATCCACAGTACAGTAAATAACCGTTTTAACCGTGGACCAAGTGGAAAATACTTCAAAACCTTTTTTAGGACTTGCGAGCACTTGTAATTTTTTCCAGATTTGTTCTTTACATTCTCATATCTAGGCTCACTGCATACAGGACATTCATCCTCCTCTTTGTGCTCGTTGCGGTACAATAAGCAATCATACTTGCATGCATGAATAAAATTATATTTCAAACCCAAACCCTTCAAGCTCTTCTTCATGGTAGGATAATTGTCTGGTAACGTGTTCTCTTTTGGGAGAATAACTTTAACCCACTTAAGAATTTCGGTTATGCTGTTCCCAGACAAACTAAATTGACTCTCTAAATTGTGCAAACCAATCATTGCATATAATACCGAGTGATCTTCATCATAATCTTTATACAATGGTCTAGCTGCATCAACTTTCAACTGTATGTATTCCCAATCTCTTGAAAGTTTAACATCAGAATTTTCATTTAGTTGGCCACAATGCGTATTATCTGTATCTATAAGTTAGTGGTTTTGACAGTTGTGGAGTCCATAAGCATCATCAATTAAGTCGATCAATGGACGATATATTGGTGAATCATGTACCACTTTCAATCGTTGGGGTTCCATTACGAGTTCGGGCATCGATAATTCTTTCGAAACATAAGGTATATTTGTTTCACCGTGATATGTCCATATTTTATAGTCTTGACAAATTCCCCACTGTATTAAATGTAACTCAACGTATTCCAATGACTTATATTTTTCTTTCTAACAACGGGTGCACGGACACAGAATCTTGCCAGTTTTAAGATTTTTAAAAGCGTATTTAACAAATTCTTGAATGCTCTTTACATAATTATTTGAAATTCGGTCAATCTCTCCCATCCAGTCTTTGTATAGTGGGGAATGCATGTAATAATCTACAAATTCAAGTCATGTGGATATAGGTTAAAACTAAAATCCATGTAATAATCAATGTAATAATCTACAACTGAAGCAATTAAAAAATATTATTAAAACTTAAACAAAAGCAATATTCTTAAATGGAAACAAAACCAATATTCTTGAACTGAAACAAAACCAAAATTCTTGCAAGTAAAACCAAAAAAAATTATTACAATTGAAAAAAAAAAATATTATTGGATCTCTTCCAAGAGATAAATTGGCCAAACAAGAAAAGAGTTTTTTTAATTCCTCAATTCCATCCCATCCCTGCCTACAGCGAACACAGGTACATCTTCGCAGCCATTGTATATTTCATCGACCAGTATCGAGCCTCACCCATCTCCAATGGTCAGTTGTGTACTTTAGTTCCACCAACCTTGGATATGAGTATGCATATCCTAGTAAACCTCTTGTTTCTCAGGTCTTTGAAATAATACTTTTCTCCATAGTCACCGTGAGTTGTTGATGATGATCTAAGTCCCGTGACAGGGGGAATTTGGGAGGGAAATGTTGGATGAGGCGGTATTTGGGAGGGGAATGTTGGATGAGGCGGCATTTGGGAAGGCAAACTTGAAGTGGGACTATAGTTAAAACCTTGAGGAGGAGGGTGAGGGTAAGGGTAACCTTGAGGAGGAGGAGGCCGAATTGGGACCCCATAATTTTGGAAAAGGGACACAAGTTATCCAATTTGATTATTCAGCAATCCCAGGTTGCTTTTGATTTCCTGGACATCCCCATCGGTCTTGGAATATCGTTCGTCATTGGACGAGAAAATATTATTGATTGAAGAGAACTCATCCATGAGAGGTGCGGTCTGTTGAAATTTTATTTTGGCATATGTGAGCCAACACCTCTCGTCCTCCCTTTTTTGTCATTTCCAAAGGTCTGGGTCAAGGCATTATTATCAAGGTCAAAACTGACTGTTGATGGCCTCTATTGATTTTAGTGTCTCAGCCAGGTGCCACGGGAATGTATTATCTTTATCTCGTCGAGCATGAACAAAAATGTTGGACCGATTTGGTGTTTACCAGAATCTGGACCATCCTTTGTCCTACTCTCCCCCATTCATTCTTCACATCCTCATAGGATTTGAATCACAGCCTCTAGATATAAATTTTGTGTGCCATATTTTTTTATTTTTCTCCCTTTGGACCAACTTTTTTTCCATCGCCTCATTCTCCAAAAACTTATTCCACTGCTCTACCAGAATTTCAAGATTTGGAGGCACTCTCTCTTTCAAAGATAAAATATCGGAGCTCGCTGCCTTGTTCAAAAAAATGTTTCTTCCGAAGGTTTCTCCTGTATTTTCTCAATGATTAAACAACCTTAGATAGAACCTTATTCTTGGAACGATCGGGAAATGATAAATACTTGAAGAGTTGATTGTATATATAATCCTTGACGGCTTGATCAACCTGGTTCCAGTTATCTAGTCCACTAACCTTCATTTTTACCAAATCCAAACACCGGGCTTTAAAGTTCAACAGGTCTGACCTATCACCCATCGGGTTATTCCCGAGAATGGAGAACCCAATGGACTTTTTTTGGGTTGAGTGGTAGGCATCGACAACGTTGGATGGGGGTGGTGGAGAAATGGGAGTGTCTAATGAGGGTGTCAGAGTTGTTGAACTCAGTGAGGATGCAACCATTGGTGGAGTTGTGTATTGCTCATGAATTGGTGTTGAGAATTAGGGTTGTGCACGAGATGGTGAACCTCATTACGATGTTACCTCGGCACTTTGTTCCCTTGGGTTGTTCCCTCCCGACATTATCTACAAAAATGAAAAACAATAAGTGACTCAAAAATTATAATAAGAATTCATAATTAATTAATCAAGCTTACGACTATATATATATATATATATATATATATATATACCTTCTCAAAGTAAGACTTTAGAATAAGTTCAATATGCCTGATCTCCATCCACTTGTTATTAGTTTTTGAGAACCCATTAATTTTTTCACGTGGCCAACTAGGACGAAGGGTATCTATTATTGATGTGTAGATATTCGTGACATGAACTCGGAATCCCATCATTTTCAACTTGTTATAAAGATTCAAGTTAGCGTGCATATGGCACGATACATCGTCCATGCCAATGCTCTCTGCACGCAGTTGTATCCATAATGGGTGGATTTTTTTCCG